>CM031950.1:38760998-38835998 GCA_018749465.1 Paracanthobrama guichenoti | reverse complement strand
TGAATGACCAATATATCAGTGACCTCGTGACAATTCATATATTAATCTAGAGTATAGTAATTAAATAATAAATATCTCAATGTAGGGGTGTAACAATATATCGCAATAGAGTAATGCAACAGTCTGTATTGTGTACAGTTCACACAAAATGAAAATTACAGTGTGAGAGTTTTAGTGTCAGTACTACATTAAATTACTATATACACTCACCTAAAGGATTATTAGGAACGCCTGTTCAATTTCTCATTAATGCAATTATCTAGTCAACCAATCACATGGCAGTTGCTTCAATGCATTTAGGGGTGTGGTCCTGGTCAAGACAATCTCCTGAACTCCAAACTGAATGTCAGAATGGGAAAGAAAGGGGATTTAAGCAATTTTGAGCATGGCATGGTTGTTGGTGCCAGACGGGCCGGTCTGAGTATTTCACAATCTGCTCAGTTACTGGGATTTTCACACACAACCATTTCTAGGGTTTACAAAGAATGGTGTGAAAAGGGAAAAACATCCAGTATGCGGCAGTCCTGTGGGTGAAAATGCCTTGTTGATGCTAGAGGTCAGAGGAGAATGGGCCGACTGATTCAAGCTGATAGAAGAGCAACTTTGACTGAAATAACCACTCGTTACAACCGAGGTACGCAGCAAAGCATTTGTGAAGCCACAACACGCACAACCTTGAGGCGGATGAGCTACAACAGCAGAAGACCCCACCGGGTACCACTCATCTCCACTACAAATAGGAAAAAGAGGCTACAGTTTGCACGAGCTCACCAAAATTGGACAGTTGAAGACTGGAAAAATGTTGCCTGGTCTGATGAGTCTCGATTTCTGTTGAGACATTCAGATGGTAGAGTCAGAATTTGGTGTAAACAGAATGAGAACATGGATCCATCATGCCTTGTTATCACTGTACAGGCTGGTGGTGGTGGTGTAATGGTGTGGGGGATGTTTTCTTGGCACACTTTAGGCCCCTTAGTGCCAATTGGGCATCGTTTAAATGCCACGGCCTACCTGAGCATTGTTTCTGACCATGTCCATCCCTTTATGACCACCATGTACCCATTCTCTGATGGCTGGATAATGCACCATGTCACAAAGCTTGAATCATTTCAAATTGGTTTCTTGAACATGATAATGAGTTCACTGTACTAAAATGGCCCCCACAGTCACCAGCTCTCAACCCAATAGAGCATCTTTGGGATGTGGTGGAACGGGAGCTTCGTGCCCTGGATGTGCATCCCACAAATCTCCATCAACTGCAAGATGCTATCCTATCAATATGGGCCAACATTTCTAAAGAATGCTTTCAGCACCTTGTTGAATCAATGCCACGTAGAATTAAGGCAGTTCTGAAGGCGAAAGGGGGTCAAACACAGTATCAGTATGGTGTTCCTAATAATCCTTGAGTGTATAATGTTAAGGTGAGTGTATAATGTTGAATATAATGTATATTAATGCAATGGGGGGATATTTGTGGGTTCAGTGACAGAGTGCAGGTGTATTCGTCTAAAATAATTCTGTATTTTCAGCTTCAGAATCATGGATATTTTTATTCTGGTGTCACCAGCACCAAGTCCAAGCCTATTCACTCCCACCCCCAATGTAACACCAAAGTTAGCATTTTAATAAACAGTAAAAAAAATTAGTTAACCTTTTGGTATTGGAATTATCGCAATAATATCGTATCGTGATATGTATCGAATCGTGACATGAGGGTATCATTGCACCCCTATTTAAATGACATATTACACATTCATTGTAATTCATTGTGTGATTCATACATTCATTGTGTTCATTTCAATCCAAATATCAAATACAATATGATTTAAATATTTATGCCATTTCACTTTTTACAGTGTAGGTTTACCTTTTGTCTGTGGAAAATAAAGTATCTTCTGCTACTGTCTAATATCTTCTCTGCTTCATAGCGTTCATCTACACATCATGTCTTCTCGCAAGAAGGTGCTGCTCAAAGTCATCATCCTAGGGGATTCTGGGTAAGTGCTTGTGCAACATCCTTGCGGTATCAGTGAGGTTTAGATTGTCATAATCAGGCTTCATGGAGCTCAAATGCTCTTATCAGTTGTGACACCTCTGTAATGCAGGCCTATATTTAAGGTAGCTGTACACACATTATTGCCTATTGAAATCACTCAAGGGCCTGACTTTTCACACTATCTCTGCAAACTTTAAACACTGCAGATCAAAGATGATGATTTCAGCTGCGCATGTTTCTGAAGCCTTGCCTATTGAATTCTTTTGTCCCGTTTGTCTTTGTCAGAGTCGGGAAGACCTCTTTGATGAACCAGTATGTGAATAATAAGTTCAGTAATCAGTATAAGGCCACTATCGGAGCCGACTTCCTGACCAAGGAGGTGATGGTGGACGACAGACTGGTCACCATGCAGGTTTGCATCCATATCTATTTCATAAGATTACATTTTCCGTTTGGGAACAGTACAATTGTTTTATTTTTTTGAAAGAAATGAATACTTCTATTCAGCAGGGATGCATTAAATTGGTCGAAAGTGAACATATAATGTTAAAAGTTTCACATTTCAAATTAATGCTGTTCTTTCGAACTTTCTGTTCATCAAAGAATCCTGAAAATGTATTATTTATTTATTTTTTTCCCATAAAAATATTATATATGAATGGTTTCTGAAGGATGATGTGACTGAAGACTGGAGTAATGATGATGAAAATTCAGTTTTGATCACAGGAATAAATTACAGTTTTAAAATATATTCAAATAGAAAAGTTATTTTAAATTAAGTTTTTTTATTATTATAATTTTTTTTTTTAAATACTGTGTTTTTGATCAAATAAATGCAGCCTTGGTGAGCAGAAAAAGACATTAAAAATCCAAACTTTTGAATGGAAGTGGAACTCTTATATGGGTGAATCTCTGAAAGAAATGTCATAATTTTTGCATAATTTATTATTATTATTTTTCATTTAATCTATAAAGTGCTTAATACGCATGGCTTTAAGCAGCTTTGAAATATGAAAAATTTGAGAAAAAAATGTAACACAATTATTAATTATTATCCCATATAACATATACAAAACAAAAACCTTTTGGGTGAAGCGTCGAAACCTTTGCGAGTCATTTGTTTCGTGTCAAACTGCCAAAGTCACGTGACTTCGTAAACGAGGCTTTGTTACATCACAGCTGTTGCAAATGGTTCACCAGTAAGGGGAGACGATCTCTTTAAACCCATGAACATATGATTTTTTTTTTTACCTAATCTCAGATCAGTTTGATAAATTTGACATTTAATTTGTATAATAAAAAGGAAGAGTTAAAAGATAAAGAGATAGAAGTCTCTTATTGGTTTGAATAACCAAGCTCTTCATAAATGAACAAAATAAGCCCTACAATTTAATAAAATCTCACGTACTATAAAGACATTTCAAGCGCTTTGAAACAGTGAATCATTTTGCAAAGCAATTGGTTCAGTTGATTCAAAGTTTGGAAACGCTTCGTTTCTCCCATCACTTGACTTGACAAACAAGAGACTCACTGATAGTATGCTGACACAAACAAAGCTAGACAAGAGACAAGTGGGCTGTAAATACGCAAAGACTAACAAGACACACCTGACAGTAATCAAGATGATAAACCAATGGCAAGACAGAGCTGAGAATCACCTGACCAGACAAACCAATGAAAAGAACCAAACGACATGACCAGATCACATGAGGGAAACAGGGCGTCACATGACATAATAACAGGAAACATGGCAAATTTCAAAATAAAACATGAAAACATGAACATAAACAGGCGTGACAGAAGGAACGAGAAATGTGCAAGCCTGAGGTTACATTACTTATGGAAATTTAGATGCCAAATATAATTTTTTAATAAATACTTTTTCCTTTGATTTGGAAGTAAATAAATACTTTTGGTTACACTTTAGCTGACAGTCCAATTCTCACTATTAACTATGACTTTCGCCTCAGTAAACTCCTAATTACTGCTTATTAATACTTAGTGCGGTAGTTGTTAAGTTTAGGTATTGGGGATGATTATGGATGTAGAATATGATCATGCAGAATAAGGCATTGATATGTGCTTTATAAGTACTAATAAACCTAGTAATATGCATGCTAATAAGCAACTAGTGAGAACTGGACCCTAAACTAAAGTGTTACCACACTTTATGAATATTTCTTAAAAGTTCACATCAGATTCCCCTCGTATGCCTATTACAACAGTAATTTTAGCTATTATATGAGTTGTTTGTTAACTGCTCAGAAAGAATAAAAGGCCAGCGTGTTCAAGAGGATGATGAAGATTCAAGAGTTTTATTTGTAACAACCATTATACAGAATTACAACCGGCAGTGTACAATGCCTCCATGGCAGTAATCACAGTTAAAAACTGATCATAATGTGATGTGGTTATATCCTATCTCTGCATATATATATATATATACAGTCATCTGTAAATTATATGAAATCAAGTGTAACAAATAAGGATAAAGTGGAATAAAATAATGAAGTAGACTTTGCAGAGTAAAGTAGACTTATAAATATGTGGTTAACAAATGTATAAAGAGTATAACTCATTCTGATGCAATCGATGTTTATTTTTCTGATCCAGCGTTCTGGTCATGTGGGGAGATAAATAAGTCACATTTAGCCATCAGGTAATCGCCCTGGTAGCAGCCTGAAAAGCACAGGGTGATTAGAGTCATGTTGTGTTACCTTTGCAGTGTTTTTTCTAACCTGTATGACCAGTCATGTGATGTAGATGCCCAAACAAGCAGTGCTTGTCATGACTGGTGCTGTTATTCCTGTGATGAATAATTTGTTAATAAATACCAATAGAAAGTTTTCAGGATAAGCTGGTGAAAGCCTGAATTTCCTCAGCAGGTGGTACAGTCTTTGCCTGGCTTTTTCACCTGTGTCTGAATGAGCAGTCCAGGTCAGGTCCTCGGAGATGTTTACTCCCAGGTAAAGCTGCTCTCTCTCCTGGTGACCCGCTGAGTCTTTAAGTATGTCCGTTGCTGTCTCTTCCTGAAGTCCACAATCATTTCTTTGGTCTTGCCAACATTCAGAGACACAGTTGTCCTGGCACCATGCTGTTAGATGCTCCACCTGTCCAAGTATGCCGTCTCATTGTTGTTGGAAATGAGGCCCAGGACAACAGTATCATCAGCAAATTTGATGATAGAGGTGGAGCTGTGTGTGGACAAACAGTCAGCATGCGTAGAGAGAGTAGAGCAGGGGGCTCAGGACACAGCCTGTGGAGCTCCCACACTCAGGGTGATGGAGGTGGAGGTGGACTGGCCTATTCTCACCACCTGAGGCCTGCCAGTGAGGAAGTCCTCAATCCAGTGGCAGAGAAGGATTCAGGCCGAGATCCAGGAGTTTGGAGGTTAGCTTGGTGGGAACTATGGTGTTAAAGGCTGAGCTATAGTCAATAAATAGCAGTCTTACGTGGTTCCCACTTTTGCTGTCGATGTGAGTGAGGGAGGAGTGGAGGACATGAGAGATGGCATCTTCAGTCGATCTATTGGGACGATAGGCAAACTGAAGAGGGTCCAAAGTGTCAGGAATGAAGGCGCAAATGGTGTTTTTAATGAGTCTCTCAAAGACCTTCATGACTATAGACGTGAGAGCCACTGGACGATAGTCATTTAGGCAAGAGGGTTTACTGTTCTTAGGGACAGGGATGATGGTGGATTTTTGAAGGAGGTGGGGACCACAGATGTAGCGAGGACTCAGAGGATGATGACGATGTAATTTCCTTAACAACCATTATTTTGTGTACAATGCCTCATGGCAGTAATCATGTCTGATCATGTGATGTGGTTAAAGGCTCTGCATGATAAGCAATACAGTCATCTGAAAAAAATATGAAATCTGTAATTACTCGTAGCTTATCGGCAGGAAGTTTTACACTCATTCTGATGCAAACGTTTTTCTGATCCAGCGTGCTGGTCATGTGAGATAAATAAGTCACATTTAGCCTGGTAATCCCCTGGTATTTCCCTGTAAGCACAGTTTCATGTTGTGTTAAGTGTTTTTCTAACCTGTATGACCAGTCATGTGATGTAGATGCCCAAACAAGCAGTGCTTGTGAAGTTATTCCTGTTGAATAATTTGTTAATAAATACCAATGTTAATAAATTTGTTAACAGTTACTCATAATTACTTTTGCTAATGAACACATTTCTGAAAACCCTATTAGTCTTTAAGAGCTGGACAACTCCAGGATAGACACTGAATTTTCTCTTTCTGTGCTACATTGTTAAAGGATGAGTTCACTTCAAAATGAATATTTCCTGATATTTTACTCACCCCCATCTCATCCAAGATGTTCATGTCTTTCTTTCTTCAGTGGAAAAGAAATTAAGATTTTTGAGGAAAACATCCCAGGATTTTTCTCCACATAATGGACTTCAATGGGAACCAACGGTTGAAGGTCCAAATCAATGCAGTTTCAAAGGAAGGGCTTCAGAGGCTCTGCACCATTCCAGCTGAGGAATAGGGTCTGATCTAGCGGAGTGATCGATCATTTAAAAAAACCTCAAATGCACGACTTCTGTGTTGTTTTTCTTTACGACGTATGACATCATCACGTCGGAAATGTCACTGTGGAAGTACCGACCCAGTGCCGAAAATCTCATGTTCTCCTCCCATTTTAAACCTTTTTACCCGTTTTACCTTTATTTTTGTAGAGGGCGTTTGATTTAGTCTTTGCAAGTTTGTTTTAACACTGGGTCAGTACGTCACAACCGTGACCTTTCCGACGTGATGACGTCATACGCTGTGGTTATCTCCCCAGTACTATCAGCAGCTATCGCGTTCTCCAGAGCTCTTTTAGCCTCCTCCATCCCCAGCTCCTCCTTGTCAGTCAGGATTTGGTAATTCCCCTTGAATCAGACTAAATTCCTGAATTCCTGTATCTGCAATACATCATGTTGTATTGCTGCTCTCCCTGCTCTTATCCATGCTAGGCTGCATGGATGCGCAGGGAGTTCTTGCCCAGAACAGAATGATACCGCCAATCCAAACGATATGCTAATAGTCAATCGATTATCTTTGACGATAGTGGTCCTGACAGAAATGACCGATGGTTTATCTAGATCAGACCCTATTCCTCTGGGATCGTGCAGAGCCTCTGAAGCCCTTCCTTTGAAACCGCATTGATTTGGACCTTCAACCGTTGGTTCCCATTGAAGTCCATTATGTGGAGAAAAATCCTGGGATGTTTTCCTCAAAAAAGACTAAAGAAAGAAAGTCATGAACATCTTGGATGAGATGGGTGTGAGTAAAATACCAGGAATATTCATTTTGAAGTGAACTAATCCTTCAATAATGTGGCTAAAGGCAAAAAAGTATTTTAGGTGTTTTTGCCGTAACTAATTTAATCTTCTTCCTTCAGATTTGGGACACAGCAGGTCAGGAGCGGTTTCAGTCTCTGGGCGTGGCTTTCTACAGAGGGGCGGACTGTTGCGTGCTGGTCTATGATGTCACGGCGCCCACTACATTTAAGACCATGGACAGCTGGAGGGATGAGTTTCTCATTCAGGCCAGTCCACGTGACCCAGAGAACTTCCCTTTTGTTGTGCTGGGAAACAAAATCGACCTGGAGAACCGACAGGTCAGTGTGCAGACCAAACGGAGCGGCAATGCTAGGATGGTTGTAAATGTCTCAGTTTTAAAGAGTTGAAAATGAGCAGAACGAGTGTTTGAGCAATGGATTTTTCAGTAGTCGAGATATGGATTTAAAGGGATAGTTCACCCAAAAATGAAAATTATCCCTTAATTTACTCCTCCTCAAACCATCCTAGGTGTATAGGTCTTCTTTCAGCCGAACACAATCAGAGTTATATTAAAAAATGTCCTGGCTCTTCCAAGCTTTATAATGGTAGTGAATGGCAGCCCAAAAAAGTGCATCCATCCATTATAAAAGTACTCCACACGGCTCCAGGGGTTAATAAAGGCCTTCTGAAGCAAAGCCATGCATTTTTGTAAGAAAAATATCCATATTTATAACTTTATAAACTATAATCACTGGCTTCCGGTAACAGCCATACGTGAGTCTAGGTACGACAGAAGAGTGACCTCTGACCTGACGCATGACGAGTGACCTCTGACCCGACACATGATGTATGATGTAGGAGTAGCATAAACTCAGGTGAGAGTAGACGCCTCGCGCGGGTTCAAACAAATAGGGCTGGTCAACAAACTCAAGCTCCTCCCACATTTTTCTTTAAAATTCTAATTTTAGACTTCTCGTCATGCGTCGGGTCAGAGGTCACTCTTCCGCCGGAACTAGACTCACGTGCGGCTGTTACCGGAAGCCATTGATTATGGTTTATGAAGTTATAAATATGGATATTTTTCTAACAAAAACGCATTGCTTCTCTTCAGAACGCCTTTAACCCCCTGGATTACTTTTATGACGGATGGATGGCCCAACTATTTTGGGCTTCAAAATCTAAGTACCATTCACTCCCATTATAAAGATTTTAAAATAATAATAATATAATTCAGCAAGGATGCATTAAATTGATCAAAAGTGACAGTAAAAGACTATTTCAATTAAAATAAATGCTGTTCTTTCGAACTGTATTCTTTAAAGAATCCTAAAACAAATGTATCATGGATTCCACATAAATATGAACTGTTTTCAACATTCATATTAATAATAAATATTTCTTGAGTATCAAATCATCATATTAGAATGATTTGTGAAGGATCATGTGACACTGAAGACTGGCGTAATGATGCTGAAAATTCACGGGAATACATTATATTTTAACATGTATTCAAATAGAAAAATGTTATTTTATATTGAAATAATAATTCACAGTATTCCTGTTTTTACTGTATTTATGATCAAATAAATGCAGCCTTGGTGAGCAGAAGAGACTCCAACAACACTAAAAAATCTTACCAAGCCCAAACTTTTGTGCAGTAGTGTACATCAAATTGCTTAAGTTAAAATACCCAATAAATAGCTGACAATATTTAAAAGATTAAAAAACCAGACGAGATTGAAGTCCTTTACGTTGGGGTTTCAACGCCGTATTTGACCTCCACATGTAAAGCGGTCCAGGTAGTGTCATGGCGGAACGATTGAACAAGGTCGCTTGGTAGCAGGCAAACTGGACGCAGGCACGGTAAGCAATGAAAATAGTGACCGGTTTTTGAGCTTAAATCAGAATTCCTGCCGTTTGCTTTGATGCATCTCAGAAAGCACATTTATTTTTTCTCTGAATGTCAGGATCTGCCTTTGGTGTTCTGTCGTGCCATCTTGTTTTGATCTTTGTGTCATGCAGATTGTGCTGTAATCATCGGCTGTGCTTAGAAAGGTCAGCTGCACTGAAACTGTTTGAACTTTGTTTGCATCATAATGCTTGACCTGTGCACATTGCGTCACCAGGCATAATGCTGTAGCTTGACGCTCCAGCATTTATTCCTGTGATCAAAGCTGAATTTATCATCATTACTCCAGTCTTCAGTGTCACATGATCCTTCAGAAATCATTGAAATATGATGATTCAAAGCTCAAGAAACATTTCTGAAAACGGTTGTGCTGCTTAATATTTTTGTGGAATCTGTGATACATTTTTTTTTTCAGGATTCTTTGATGAATATATAGTTAAAAAACAGCATTCATGTGAAACAGAATTTTTTAAATATTATAAATATCACTTTATATCAGTTTAATCCTTAAAAAATAGTATTGACCTGCAACTTTTCAATGGTACTGTATGTAAAACAGCCAATAATCCCAAAAATAGCAAGGTTTCTGTGGGTCTTAGAAAGGTCTTAAATTAGAGCAGAAATTCTTCATGACATTAAATGTTGCATGCATCTTCCTCAGTATTTTTGTCCTTTTTTCCAATACCAATATCTAAGCATCTTTAAATCAAGATACATTTACATTTAGTCATTTAGCAGACGCTTTTATCCAAAGCAATAGAAGCAACTAAAAACAGTCAAGGGCAACAATATGCAAGTGCTGTAACAAGTCTCAGTTAATCTAGCACAGAACACATAGGACAGAACAATTTATTTATTTATTTTTAATAGACAAACAGAAAACGAATAGAGTGATAAGTGCTATTCTTTATTGGTCAGGTGCTGCTGGAAAAGATGCGTTTTAAGAGATTTTTTGAAAATGGCTACCGACTCGGCTGCTCGAATTGAGATGCAAACTTGAGTTTTGTAAAACTGGACCAAATGAAGTGAGTTTATGCTTAAAGGGTTAGTTCACCCAAAACTGAAAATCACCCCATGATTTACTCGCTCTCAAGCCATCCTAGGCGTATAAGACTTTCTTCTTTCAGCCAAACACATAATAAAAATGTCCTGGCTCTTCTTTATAATGCCAGTGAATCCTGTTGTTTTTTTAGTCCATAAAAGTGCATCCATCCATCATATAACTGCTCCACACGGCTCCGGGGGTTAATTAATAAAGGCCTTCTGAAGCGAAGTGGTGCATTTGTGTAAGAAAAATATCCATATGTAAAACTTTATTTTTTCCGATCTGGCGGAAGCTAGATAATTATAAAGTTTTAAATATGGATATTTTTCTTACGCAAATGCACCACTTCGCTTCAGAAGGCCTTTATTAACCCCCAGAGCCGTGTGGATTATGTTTATGATGGATGGATGCACTTTTATGGACGAAACAACATTCACTGGCATTATAAAGCTTGGATTAGCCAGGACTTTTTTAATATAACTCTGATTGGTGTTCATCTGAAAGAAGAATGTCATATACACATAGGATGACTTAAGGGTGAGTAAATCATGGGCTAATTAAATTTTTTGGGTGAACTAACCCTTTAAAACAAGAACAAATATCTGTCATTGAAAACTTCCCTTTGAATTAAGTTGATTTTTCTGATCCCATTGGCAGATATTTGTACTTGTTTTAATCATAAACTCATTTCATTGTGGTATTTTTCTCAGAATTCATATTTTATGTAATTTTGCATCTCAAGTAAATGTATCTTGATTTAAGCATCTTTGGACAAACCGGACAAAAATACTGAGGAAGAACATCACTTTTTTTGTAGTGCGATCAGAAGACAGTAAAAGTTATTTTCATATTTAAGTGGTTGGGAGCAGAGCGATACAAGATACTTTTTTTTGGTAAAATTCATAGCTGTTGAGAGTTGAATTTTAAACATTTACATTTTGAGAACATATTGGCGTATTGTGTTCCCTTACATTTACATTTATTCCTTAAATTTTCTGTACTTGGTCTTGAAAAGGTCTTTAAAAAGTCTCGCATTTAACTTCATAAATCCTGCAGAAGCCCTGAATAGGCAAATATCAGCCAATCTACCAGAACTAGAACTTTTTCTATCAAGAGAATATTAAGTGACATAATAAAATAATTATAAGCCATTTTTTGATTGCCAGTTTTTCATATTTAATTCATAATTTCATCCCAAAATTTTGAACAGGTGACAACAAAGCGAGCACAAGCATGGTGTCAGAGTAAGAACAACATCCCCTATTTCGAAACCAGCGCCAAAGAAGCCATTAACGTGGAGCAGGCCTTCCAAACCATCGCTCGCAATGCTCTTAAACAGGTAGAGATCCTGTTTGATTCAAGATCCTTTCGATCCTGTTTGATAAATTACTTATATCTTTCACCTTGTTTGAGAGATTCACCCAAAAATAAATTTTGTATTGTCACACTTTACTCACCATCATATTGTTTCAAAACCTTTAAGACTTTCTTCTATAGAACACAAAAGGAGAAGTTCAGCAGAATGTTCATGCAGATTTTTTTCAGAACAAAAAGCACCATGAAAGTAGTTTCTACAAATCATGTGCTGTATTACAAAGGTTTATTAGGCTGCTGTCACTTTAAGGCCTAATGCACGTCCAATATAATGATACACAGCTGTTTTCTTTCTCAATTGTTTATGTTCACTTAAGACATAAGCGACTGTGTTCCCATGATACTTGCATTTTGACATAATTTTGCGTGTTGGTGTCTGTTTGAGCACAGAAACGTGCTGCGTAACGCGAGAATGAACCTCATTGGTTCTCGCTGAAGCTCAAACGTGCTGCGTAACACGAGAATGAACCTCATTGGTTCTCGCTGAAGCTCAAACGTGCTGCGTAACACGAGAATGAACCTCATTGGTTCTCGCTGAAGCTCAAACGTGCTGCGTAACACGAGAATGAACCTCATTGGTTCTCGCTGAAGCTCAAACGTGCTGCGTAACACGAGAATGAACCTCACTGGTTCTCTCTGAAGCTCAAACGTGCTGCGTAACACGAGAATGAACCTCACTGGTTCTCTCTGAAGCTCAAACGTGCTGCGTAACACGAGAATGAACCTCATTGGCTCTCGCTGAAGGTCAAACGTGCTGCGTAACACGAGAATGAACCTCATTGACTCTCGCTGAAGGTCAAACGTGCCGCGTAACACGAGAATGAACCTCATTGGTTCTCTCTGAAGCTCAAACGTGCCGCGTAACACGAGAATGAACCTCATTGGCTCTCGCTGAAGGTCAAACGTGCCGCGTAACACGAGAATGAACCTCATTGGTTCTCGCTGAAGCTCAAGCGTGCGCGTAACACGAGAATGAACCTCATTGGCTCGCTGAAGCTCAAACGCGTGCGCGTAACACGAGAATGAACCTCATTGGCTCGCTGAAGGTCAAACGTGCGCGTAACACGAGAATGAACCTCATTGACTCGCTGAAGGTCAAACGTGCCGCGTAACACGAGAATGAACCTCATTGGTTCTCTCTGAAGCTCAAACGCGCCGCGTAGAAACGAGAATGAACCTCATTGGCTCGCTGAAGGTCAAACGCGTGCGCGTAACACGAGAATGAACCTCATTGGTTCTCGCTGAAGCTCAAACGCGCCGCGTGAACACGAGAATGAACCTCATTGGCTCTCGCTGAAGCTCAAACGTGCCGCGTAACACGAGAATGAACCTCATTGGTTCTCGCTGAAGCTCAAACGTGCCGCGTAACACGAGAATGAACCTCATTGGCTCTCGCTGAAGGTCAAACGTGCCGCATAACACGAGAATGAACCTCATTGGCTCTCGCTGAAGGTCAAACGTGCCGCATAACACGAGAATGAACCTCATTGGTTCTTGTGGAAGCTCAAATGTGCAGAAGCTCAAAGCTTGTAAAGTTCAGGCTGTTGTATGTGTTTATTTTATGGAAAAGTGCAGCATGAACATTCTGCAAAATGTGTCATTTTTTGTTTTTCACAAAAGAAAGAGTCATACAAGTTTTGATGTCATGAGGGAGAGTAAATTATCACAGAATTTTCTGTTTAACTGGCTGGGCTTTGCCATTACATAAACACTTAATCTGAAATGAATCTAACTTACAGGAGACAGTGGACACATATGATTTCCCTGACCAGATCAAACTAAGTCGAGATGACAGACCTGCGTCTACCAGTGATGGCTGCAGCTGCTGAAGGAAAGAAGAAACTGGGGAGGGAAGAGAAAGAGCCAACATGGGAAAGGAAGAGTGGGAGAGATGGATAAGTTCCAGGCCTGTAATTCTAGCGCCCATCCTCCCCTTTTCCTCCTTTGAAACCTCCAGGGTGTCAAATGCCACATGTGAAAGCTGAACATCCATTTACTTGCTGAACTCCAAGTCACATGTGGTATGATGAACCATCGAGGAACAGGAGGACCAATGTGTTGCATATCCCCTGACATTGCATTTATTACAAGTCACACTATCACTACAGCTGTCAAAGAATTTCCTTGTCAGTACTCCTGCTGTCTGTGCAACTTGATTGCAAGTTTTTCTTTACTCCAAAATGATCCTTTCGTCTGCTAGTTCATTGTGCCTTTATATTTTGTAACTTTGAGTTATTGTTGTTTCACTCCTATGCTGAATCTAACATTTGTTAAAAATGCGTACATATGTAATAGGGCTGGGAAATATATTAAATAGTTATAAAAATGTATAAATTGTCTTCAGTATAAAATTAACCAACATTTGTTTTTGTTTTTAAGCCAAAACTAATAATTAGATTTTGTCCCAATTGTTTCAAAATCCTTGTTTGTTTGTTTGTTTGTTTGTACCATCACTCAAAAATATTCATAAAGGCATTTCACCTAATTTAAAATGTTTTAGTAAAAATATATGAACAGTTGGGAATTATTTTTTGATTACTGTGCACATAAATAAAAATGATTTAATATATTTCCTAGTGTCCATTAAGGGAAACGGTGTGGAAAACATGCTTTGATGATTTTTAATCAGATTTAGAATTTTTTGTATTTTACTTCAAACATGCACACGCTTACACGACACCATTTTCAACCTAAAAACAGAAAACTTTTAATGTGTTTTGGCCGTTCGTTTACACGGCGTCGTCGGTTTGGGGGCCTGAAAATGCAAACTTTTGAAAACGAGTTTCAAAGTGCACGTTTTTGAAAATGATACCAATGTCGTCTCTGTGTAAACTACAAAAACGCGAATTTGTGAAACACTGACGTCACGTCCATGCATATTACGTGTTCAGTCAATGGGCCCTTTCATACATACAACGCCAAACACGACGCAAGTGTTTTTTGCTAGTTTCAGCCTGACGTAGTTATCATTTTCACATCCAGCTCCACGTTGTTTAAATAGCAAATGCACTCTCGCCCATCTGTGCGTCCATCTGTTCGTGCTGGTCTGAAAACCAGGTGTGTTCAGGTGCATTGTTGGAGCGTTGCTATTTTGAGGAACTGAAAACGACTGCGCTATTGACCAACAAAAACCTGGTCTAAAGTCAATAGCGAAGTATTTTTGGTGTTATTTAAAGGGTGTGTTATTAATATGAACCTATAGGCAGTGCACAACGCATGAACACTCTGCTTATTACACACACGGACGGCAGCAGCACACACATTTTTAAATATTAAAAATGAAAGGATTAAAATGTAAAAGATTATTAATCATAATGGATAGTCATTGCATGCATCAGAATTAGCCAACCTATTTGCACTAATGATGAGCAAGCAGATGTCATTGGACAAGCAGATCCGTTTCCTCTCTGGAGAAGCGTCGATATCAAATGGTGCCATGCTGCAAGCACAACTGGCTTTTAAAGGGAATGGGAGATGAGAGACTGATTGGTTTGTTGCAAGTTACGCTGAAAACACACCCATGACTCATTAAGAGACTAGGTACAACCCTTTTGGACCATGCGTCTGGCGTGCCGACCATTTGTCCCGTTGTTAAACTAGCAAAAGTGGATTCGAACACGCCCTAAGTGCACCTGTGCCATGTGCTTCAGACCATGCGCTCAGATTGTTAATATAGGCCCTATCGGTGTGTAGTTTCTATACAAAGTGACTTCGCCATCTACTGGCCTGGCAGCAGAATGCAGGTTTTTTTTACATTTTCGCGGGTCCATTGCGGATGGGGATCGTTTTGACAATTGGGTCGTCTGTATGCGGACAATGCAAAGGAAAACCTTTTCAGGTTTTAGTACATTGTTGTCGTGTAAATCTACTTGGCAACAATTGCTGTTTGTTTGAAATCAGTGCGAAGATTTCTTAGCTCATCTTCCGTAACGTCATGAATTAAAGGCGAGTAAGGATGTGGTAACGGTGTATCAATTTAAATCCTAAAGGTACTGACATTTGGTAGGTTCACTTCAACATCAGAGTACATGTTAGTCTTAGCCGAATTGTAAGTACTTCTGACAGTGTTTCATAGCCACTTTCTGTTTCTGTAACAGATTTCTTGAGAATGTTACCAACCATGCCAGTTAGAATGGTTTACATGTAGAGCTGTTGTAAATGAATCATTTCTCCAGTGTTTATGAAGAGGTCATGTTTTAAGTAGCACAGTAATGGTGTTTACGTCATGCTTAACTCTGTGTTTCGATTTGCCTTTGGACATTTACATGTTAGGCTTGTGTTCATTAATATATCCATACTCAACCCAAGAGCTCCTCCATTTTATATGCCAAAAGGAAAAAAGTAGGCATATATTTTTTATTTTTATTTTGGCCAAATGTTAGAATGACTTCAAAACCAAAAAAGCAAAATAAAGATGCATTTACAACCAAGCTGGCTGTCGATTCCACTCAATTTTAATTATTTTTTTTTAAACAAGACTGATCAAGCTGATCAAGAACACTTTTTATTATCATCGTTTAACTATTTGCACACAGTATTTACAAAGTTGCAGTAAAAGCCCCACCGGTTTCCACTGATGGGAAAGCAATGGTAAGCATCGTGGCCTCCTGAACATCAGAGAAACCCAGTCTGATGTGAGGGGGACGTCTGACTGTTTTTCTCCCTAAAAGTCCACATGAAGTACATCCTACTCCCTGGCCTGGACTTTTCAAACCATGTATGTGGTAGGGGGAGTTCAATGGAGCTGGAGTTTTTCCATCAGTCTAGTGTGTTTTAGTCCATATATGAGGTATCCATGGCCTCTGTCTCAGGATGAAGCAGGCGGCTGGCCAGACGCTCGATGTCATCCAGACTGAGCTGTCTGAGGGAGCGCTCATAATCCTGGGAAACAAAAAAAACAACAAAAAATGACTCCAAATGAACCAAATTAAGCACTCAATATGTTGTACTATTCTCATCATGACCAATGATTTTATGGTCATTTACACCTGGTATTAAGATGCGTTCTGGTCGATCGGATCATGAGTGGACGACGCTAAACACAGGTGTAAACAGAGTCTGAAACGTTTTGAGCTCGTCCACTTTTGGCCACTTCCAGAGGTAGTCGAAAACTCATTCGGATTGCTTTTGTAGCGTAGATGTGGTCGAATGTGTTCAAACAGCCACAAAAGACCGTCTGCTCTCCGCCCACTGACCTAAAACATTATGGGAAGAGCGCTAGCCACTTTGTCGGCTGGAGACTCAAGTTTGGTTGGAAGATGAAAAACGTACCAAGCACAATGTTATCTAACACACTCGCAGTGTTCGGCGTGACTCTGTATGTTTTTCCGTCGTCTCTGGTCACGTTCACATGTAAATTACGTCAGCTCATTTTGTCCATTAGATCAAAAGATCTGAAAAAACCCATACATTTACCCGCCCATAGACCCTCCCCTTGAAGAAATCAGGACAGAAGTGTTTGAAAGTGGACAAAAGAGACGGATTAAAACACCAGGTGTAAACGGGAACGTGTCTCCCTTGTCTATTTGTGATCCGATTGACCAAAACCCATCTTAACACCAGGTGTAAACAGGGCCTGAGATACATTTATGATGCTCACTTCTTACACATCTAACAAATGTAGTCGTGTAAGACTAAGGAAATCGAGCAGTGTGTTGTTATTGTATTGAAATAATTTTCATTTACTGACAAAGCTGAAATAAACATAACTGCAACTAACTGAAATAAGCTGTAGTACTAAAAATATTAAATAATTAAAAGCACATAGCAAAATGACAAACTAAAATGAAAACATTTTATTTTTATCACTATGACACTGAATCATATAAAATTACTCTAATAGAGACGCTAGCAACATCATAAAAAGTATACATTTTCCAGATATTTTTATTGTTTGATTTGGCATTAGTATAATATAAAAGCCATGTTTTTAACCATGCAAACATTAGGGTTTTTTCTCATATAGTACAACTGGATTCAAGGATCCCTATTATGCTTTATTCTACTTTTTCAGCTTCCTTTAGTGTGTAATGTTGCTGTTCGAGCACAAAGTCCCTCCAGCGAGAGTAATTCTCTACATCAGTGTCTCCATTGTAGTCTTGAGTTTTCTTCCGGGATCATATCACAATATTCCTCATTTAAATATTTCCTACCCAAGGCATTAGCAAAATAGAGGAGACAAGGCCTGGTTAAGACGAACTTATTTAACACTGTTCCTGAACCGTACCAATGCCAAGGTTTCTCTGTGTGCTGCACATTTTTAGGAGAGTGCAATGCTTCTTCTGCAAGACGATCTGTCATTTCTGGATCACAACCTGCTAGCTAAGATTATTGTCATGTCATCTTTATTTACATAGCGCTTTTTAAAGTGCAGATTGTTTCAAAGCAGCTTCACAGTGTTAACAGGAAAGTAATGCAACAGAATTTGATTCGGCTGTACAGCCGCTCTGGTGAAAACGGGGATGTTATCCAGCTAATTTCAATTATCATATAGTGTCAATGCGGGCAGATCGGTAATATAGATGAATATTTAGTGTCCCCAACTGAACAAGCCAAAGGCGACGGTGGCAAGCACCCAAAACTCCTTCAGGGTCATATTGTGTTGATTCAGCTTTAACCAACAAGTGTGTAAACATGCATTTTGTTCACTAATGGGTTTTTTTTTAAACTGCTTCGTGAAGCGTCAAATCCTTTTGACAAACTAAAATGAAAAATGAAATTGGTTTTGAACCAGTGGTTCGGAGCGCATATCAAACTACCAAAGTCACGTGATTGACTTATATGACTTATTATGCTGCCTGAATCATTATGACACCATGTTTGTTCATTGGCCAGAAGAGAAGTACCCCTGACCGAGCCTGCTTTCTCCATTCCGTCACCTGATGGATCTTGGGTTTCTTGCCACTCTGGCTTGCTTAGTTAGGGACACTTAATATTCAGAAATATTACTGATCTGACACTGCTTTATGAGAACTGAACTGAGCTGGATGATGACATCACTGTTTTCTGCAGAACTGCTTTATAGCAGAATTGAACATTTTATAATTGATGAACTTTACACAGAAACTAAAAATGAATCAACACTGAATCGTTTTCAGCTGAATAATGACAACTTTCTATTGGCTTATTAGAACTGATTTACAGCAGAGTTAAACTCTGTTTGCATCATTAAATCATTATTTTCCTGCTTATCACTGTAATCACTGTAAAGCTGCTTTGAAACAATCCGTATTATATAAAACGCTTCACAAAGACAAGGCTTCATTACATCATAATCAGTTTAAAAAAATAAAAATAAAAAAAACGAAATCTCAATGGTTTCAGTGAACCCATGAACCAGTGTCTATTACCCCTTTTCCACCAAGAAAATGTGGCGCTGGTTCGGAGCCAGAGCCTAGTTTCAAATCGGTTCGTCTTTCAACACCCAAAAGCACCAGCTCCGAACCAGGAAAAGTGGTTCTTAAGTAGCACCAAAACATTGCTGGTCTACAAGTAAGAACCGCTTGCGTCAGCGGCTGGGGGCGGGGTCACCGTGACCAACAAGACGAACACAAACTTGAGATACGCCATTTTTTAAATAGCAGCTAATTGAACTAATAGCTGCTCGGCTGCAATCTCCGTTTATACAAATTACAGTGAGCTGCACAAATGTGTTGGATTTGCTGTGTTTGTAAAACCATGAGCATCAATAGTAACGCAACATTCGCCATTGTTGATGGAAGGCTTGTTCGAGATGCATGGGCGCTGTGCAGACCAATCGCCGTATGACATCAGAGTACAACGACAGCATACGACTCCTTATGCTTTTGAATCGCTCATGTGGTGCTTCGATATCATACACGGATCAGTCTGCGCAGCGCCGATGCATCTCGAACAAGCCTGGTGTGTTTGTGTTTCCCGCTGCCTCGCTAACGTTGCTGAGAAAGATGAGATGTATACAGTGACGTAAGACCTGGCTCTGTGGTGGCTCTCTAGCCCGTGGAAAGGCAAACCGGTTCTTAGAAGGCTCGTCAGTCGAACCAACTCCGAACTGCCACTAGCACTGGCTCTGAACTAGCACCCGGTTCATTCTGGTGGAAAAGGGGTATATATGGTTTTTACCTGATCTCAGGATCAGTTTTATAAAAAAGGAAAAGCATAGTTAATTGTCTCTTATTGGCCTGACTAGCCACACCCTCCATAACACAAAAACAAGCCCTACAAATGAATAAAAGACACTTCATATTTAAAAGTGTCCATTTAAACTTTCCATTTAAAAGACTAAACTTTAAAGAAAACATGCAATTGCTTTGTAAAAGTAGTTTTCATAGCATTTACACAGTTTTGACCAGCGTGTGGCATTTTGAGCGCTGTGCAATTGGTTCAACTGATTCAAAGTCCAAAGGGCTTTGTTTCTCCCATCACTACTGTTCACCGCTCATAGTTATGCCGACGACGACCATAGACTAGGGCTGCACGATCACGGCAAAAATCATAATTGACGATTATTCCCATGAAATTGATTAATTTAGATTATCACAATTTACATTGAATGTTTTGAATAGCTTTATACCATGGTTTAAAGCAGCTGCATCATATTTTTATATAAAATAAATAAAAAAAACTAGCTAAAAACGCTCTACCTAAAATAACTTAATTGCTTTTATACAGCATTGAGCCTCAAATGTCAACTATACATTGGTTTGGTTTCTTCTTTAAAAGAAAAAAGCATGGTACAATAATAGGGGCTTTTGCACCGGGTAGTTATAGGAACTTAAAAGAACTAAAGGTTCCTATAGGATCATTTTCCTGAAGCGACCCAAGTCGCACTTGTTGTTTTGACTTTTATTTTGATGGCGGGGCGGACATTTACTGACACAGAGCGTTCACATTCTCCATGTTGATTAGCTCACGATCTGTTTAACAGTCCTGTCGAATACATTATTAGGTAGAACTGTTATACAAAGAAAGTAGACAGTATATGAAAATGTATTAGCGTTTGCCTGTGACTGTGATGACCGATGTGGTGGAGATGGTGGTCTAGTGGGTTAAACAACTGAACTGATATGCAGAAGGTTGTTGGTTTGATCCCCACCAACAGTGTGTCCAGGGGGATTGTCCCTGTAATAAGGGCACTGCTTTTATCGCTATGGATAAAAGCGTCTGCCAAATGTGTAAATGTAAATGACTAGCTGAGCAGAAATAACATAATCATGTTTTGCTTGCTCCTCTCAAAGTTGCGTTGGATTGTCTCCTTAGCATAAAGTTTGAGAGGTCCATCTATCACTGTTTTCCATGTTTGTAGAGTTAGTTCATGTAGCTAATATATAGGTTGTGTACATTAGGGGTTGCATGAAAAAACATCTGAACCGTTCGGTTCGCTTGTCTCGGTTCGGAGCGTGTGCGTCGCACGGTTTGACGCATGCGCCATATAGCCTTGTGCCCGTATGTTACCTTTTCTTTTCGCATGAAATAAGAGGTGTGTGTGGACATACAGTAAAAGTGGAGTGCTGCAGGTCACGTCACGTGTAGAAATGGCAAGTGGGAGAGATAAGGCTGCTGTATAATGTGTCGTATAACGCCGGCTTCACGCCGCACGCACAAGCTGTGCGTTGGCATGGCAGAAGCAGTGCGTATGGAGAGCAGGAGCCGTGCGCGCGCACGTTGTGCATTCACACTGGCGGCGTTTGTGTGCCTCGTGACCCGTGGCTCGTTTATTGCAAATACAGACGAATATTGTCCATTCTGTCACATTTCCCGGTGCTCTCCTCCGACCCCTGTCTGTCTCGTTTGATTTATGATGGGCAGCATATATCTGCTGCAAATGCGCCCATGTTCCCCTCTGTCCCAAACACACATGCATATAACATGCTGTATACAAGTAGTTCACATGATAAATGTAACATTAAAGTTAAGATATGCTTCTAGATTAATAATTTAAACAGGCCTTTGAAGTTTGGGCAAAAAGCTGCTCACACTGAATTAAAGCAACAGTGCATTGTTCTGATCAATACTGACATGATTAACATGATTAACAGGAAACAACATCTACATGATATAAGAATTTTTTTAATAGTGTATCATAAATTGTGGATATTTAAGCTATATATCATATGCTGAAGTGAATTTCTGGCGTGTTAATGATTAAAAGAAAAAAACAACAAGAACGTACAGAACCGAAAACCGTGACCCTAAAACCGCGATACAAACCGAACCGTGCCACCCCAGTGTACACGACTTTTTAAAAATGGCGGGTGCTGGTGTTTCGCATACGTTCGACCAGTCCGCGTACACTTAACGTTATGTCACGTCACTGTTCCTATTGTGCTGGGTTAGTCCCTACTCTGAAGTAGTTGTGATTCACCTCTCACAACATAACATGCTCTAAACACACCTCTTAACTTGGCAAACTTAACTCCAACTTGGCAGCGCACCACTCACAGATAACCGAAAATGGGCAAAGAGGCGGGACGTGTGTGGAGACAGACAGCAGACAAATGGCTAATAGTGACAGCAGTGGCAATCCACCTGTCACTCAAGTGGCCACACCCTTAATTATGCAGAACTTTAAGGCTTAATATAATTTAAACGAAGGAGTTATAAAAAAAATTCACCCCCTCATAGTTGTCATGAAGGGCAAAATTAGCTATATAGACCAAAACCACTTTTTGTACCAGGCTGTACATAAGTTCTATGGGATTGACTCCCTTTTGGAGCCTGTCTCAAGCACTTCCGTGTTGGATTCAAGAAAGAGACTGAAAGGTTGCCGTTTGGTTTACACCTGAGAAGCCGCAACCTGCGGTTACCCTCGGTAAGGAGCGTGACATTTCCGATACACACTTAAAGCTCTTGACCAATCACAACATACTGATCCAGCCGACCAATCAGAGCACATTGCAGTTTTCAGAAGGAGGGGCTTTATAGAGACAGGAACTAAACAGGGGTGCTTTAGGGGCACACCGTTCCGTCGTTATCAGCATAGTTCAACGAGTCGGTGTTTCCCGAAACTATAGTTTCAACGAACGCTCGCAAACTTGAATGCTTGGAATGACAGATCTCTACCTGTGGTAGTGTCATGTTTTTATGACTTAATAAATCCTTATCTCGAGCAAAATGAGCAAACTGACATTCAGTACAACCTATATCTTTTATATTTCGAATATATACATGTCATTTACGTCTTATACTCCGTCACCGTTTTTGAAGAGTGCGCGTGTGTATGAGTTCTGGTACGAGTGAACGCCCAGAGCGTTACTGACGGACTAAGAAAAGAAAGGTGCTGCAACGTTAAATATGAGAAAAATATTCAACCATGAAAGCCCAAAAACAAAATCAAGACTTTGGAAAAGGGCATAATAGCTCCTCTTTAAGGTTTAAAAAAAACCTAAACTACATTCAAATGACAACAAAAGGAATAAAAAGAAAAGGGAAAAAAAAGAAAGATAAATAGATGGCTAGAATTACACTGTATAGGTAGAAAATACTGCAACAGAATTTATTTTTTGTCTTAAACGTACCTTAATAAGTTGCTCCTGCACTTTTGCGGCATCGACTGGGCTGAAATGTTTGGCCAGGACAGTTGATAATAACTGCCATACGCCACTGCCTGCTTTATCATTATAACAGCTGCTAGTTCCCCCCGCGCCGCCGCTCCTCTCTCCCGCCGGACGCACGACTAGATTCAGCTTGGCCTCCGGCCCGATGGAGTAATCACTCAACCTGTGTTCATCTGTAAACAGCAAAACAACCGTCACAATGACACACAACACACCGCATGCAAACTGGCAATGACTAAATGTTAGTGTTCGCTTAAATGGTGAATGTATGTATTGTTTAATGATCAACATATGACAAAAACCTCTTACCTGCGAGCGCTTTTCCTTTATACAGCAGTCTCTGCTGACTTGGAGGGATGTTTAAACGCTCTGATACCAACTCTTTTACTGTCGAAACCTTTTCATTTTCTGTCACCTGTGCATCAAAAGAACACATCTGCTGACAAAAGCATTGTATAAAATAACTGATCAATAACAGATCGTTTAAATATTTATAAACATGACCTGTATTTGTATAACTGAACCGTTATTGCTTTCTGTGTGTCAGTCTAACTGGGGTTATACCAGGGTTATTTCTAGGTTGCGACCATGTGCCCTCATCTTTATTCAAAAAAGGAAAAATAACTTTCTCTCTCACTTGCAATGACATCTCTTCTCTGATGACGTGTTTACTGGAGCAAGGGCGGGACAACCTGTCACATGAGATCGACCAATAGCAAACCACAACCATCCGATTCTTTCCCCATGGACAAAATCAAGTCCCGCCCTACATTTGTTCTTGTTCGTCGTTTCACTCACATATACGTCAGAATAGGGAAGAAAAGACTATTGCGATTGTTTCATGCCAACTGACTAAATCAAAAACCATTAAAAAAAAAACACTTTACTGAAACATGTTACTTCAAATAAACTAAAATGTTAAAGGGATAGTTCACCCATTCATCAATTACTCACCCGTATGTTGTTCCAAACCCGTAAGACTTTCGTTCATCTTCAGAACACAAATGAAGATCTTTTTGATTAAATCCATGAGATTTCTGTCCCTCCATTGACAGCTACACAACTACCACTGTGACGCTTCAAAAAGTTCATAAAGAGATCGTAAAACTAATCCATATGAATTGAGCGGTTTAGTCAACATTTTCTGAAGAGACACAATCGCTTTATATGATGAACAGATTGAATTTAGGCTTTTATTCACATATAAACATTGATCAGTAAATTGATAAGTAAAGTGATCATTGAAACAGAAACTCAACTGAGCCTGCATGACTCATGCGCAAGAACAAACCTCATGCGGAAGCTCAAACGTGCTGTGTAACATCAAAAATGAACCTCATTGGTTCTTGAGGAAGCTCAAACGTGCTGCGTAACACGAGAATGAACCTCATTGGTTCTCGCAGAAGCTCAAACGTGCCACGTAACACGAGAATGATCCTCATTGGTTCTTGCAGAAGCTCAAACGTGCCGCGTAACACGAGAATGAACCTCATTGGTTCTCGCTGAAGCTCAAACGTGCTGCGTAACACGAGAATGATCCTCATTGGTTCTCGCTGAAGCTCAAACGTGCTGCGTAACACGAGAATGAACCTCATTGGTTCTGAAGCTGCGTGAAGCTCGAGAATGATCCTCATTGGTTCTCGCTGAAGCTCAAGCGTGCCGCGTAACACGAGAATGATCCTCATTGGTTCTTGCTGAAGCTCAAACGTGCCGCGTAACACGAGAATGAATCTCATTGGTTCTCGCAGAAGCTCAAACGTGCTGCGTAACACGAGAATGAACCTCATTGGTTCTCGCTGAAGCTCAAACATGCCGTGTAACACGAGAATGAACCTCATTGGTTGTCGCGGAAGCTCAAACGTACTTACGCTATGGTCTGATGTCATCGTCGTGCCAGTTACACTTCCTTCGTAAGTTGAATACGGAAGGCGGTCTGCCGGAAGCTAGATATTTTACTTTATAAAATGTTACATTTTTCCCATTGATTCGCTTCAGAAGGCAGTATTAACCCCCCGGAGCCGTGTGGATTACTTTTATAATGGATGGATGCACTTTTTTGGGCTTCAAATTTTGGGCTGCCATTATAATGCTTGGTAGAGACAGGATATATTTTAAAGGTGCAGTGTGTGTATATATCTAGTGGTGAGGTTGTGAATTGCAATCACCCACCGCTCACCCCTTCCTTTTGAAGCACATAGAGAAGCTACAGTGGCCGACACATGAGAAAAATGTCGTCTGAGACCGCAGGGAGTGACTAGCGCTCTGTAGAGCAGTTTGTCCATTTAGGGCTACTGTAGAAACATGACGGCACAAAATGCCGACTTCACTGTAAGGGGACCCGCGTAAATGTAGATGGAAAGGGCTCGTTCTAAGGTAATAAAAACATAACGATTCATTATGCAAGATCTTTATACACCACTGAAAACATAGTTATGTGTATTATATTGCATTTCGGTCAATAGATCCTCATAAACACTACACCTTTAATATAACTCCGATTGTATTCGTCTGAAAGAAGAATGTCATATACACCTAGGATGGCTTGAGGGCGAGTAAATCATGGGGTCATTTTCATTTTGGGGTGAACTATCCCTTTAACTCACGTTCGCCTGATCTAAGCCACTGACTGTGACTCAAAACTCACTTGATCTTTCTACCTAGACATTATTTCTGTGAATCACAGACTAGCTCAACATCACATATGAACTCAAAACTGCCATCTAGGTAGGCAGCTCAATAGAGACAAAGAGTACATCATATCTAACTTAATGGACTACAGCAGAAATACGTGTTTACATCATTATCTATAGGTTGCTGGCTAGCACATGTTAGCATTGGATGTACAGCATAAAGCCCCGGTTTCACAGACAGGTCTTAGATTAAACCAGGATTAGGCCTTAGTTCAATAAGGGCATTTAAGTAGCTTTTATAAACATGCCTTAGAATAAAACATTACTGAT
This sequence comes from Paracanthobrama guichenoti, assembly GCA_018749465.1. Taxonomy (NCBI): domain Eukaryota; kingdom Metazoa; phylum Chordata; class Actinopteri; order Cypriniformes; family Gobionidae; genus Paracanthobrama; species Paracanthobrama guichenoti. The sequence continues at coordinate 38,809,896 of CM031950.1, read as the reverse complement.
GTGCATCTTGAGACAAAACAATAGCTCTGATATATTTTAAAATATGCCAGTTCAAGTTGCATACAGTTAAATCAGATCAAACATGCATTTTAGTCTGGGACTAGCTTAAGCCTTGTCTGAGAAGATGAATAGAAAGCTAGAAAACTGCAGCTCAGTGCTATGCTAACACAGCTAACACAGCCACATTACTACTACTTCAAAACACCAGACGACTCATTGAAGCTTACCTGAACATTACACTCTTTTCCTTGAAGAGGCTTTACTGTAATAATCATCTTTACATTTATAAAATTAAATACAAAACAAAGAACAGATAATTATCTCACTGGACATTCGTGAACTAGCAGCCGACGTCTCCCACGGACATGATGTCGATGACACCGCAACTGCGCATGCGCGGTGAGTGCGCCTCACCCAGCTCGAAAAACATTCATTATATAAATAACATAAATATATTTACAAATAAAACTAACACTTAATATTTTCAATAAAAAATGAACATACATAAAATACTAAAATACATACAATTAAACAAAGTTTGCTGCATCTGAGGTACACCAAAGAGGACAGGAGACCTTCTGTGTGGGGTCATGAAAAAAAAAACATGCCCAAATATATTGAAAATAGACTGTAGTCTCGTGCTAGATCATAAACCAAAGCTCAGATCCAGAACAGGACATGGTTACGCTTTATTTTAAGGTGTCTGTGTTCCAGTGTAATTATACATTTAAGTACTGAGTAATATTAACTCTAATCAACTACATGTACTCACTATAGGGTTAGGGATTGGTTTAGGGTGAGTTGCAGGTAATTATGCCTAATAGTTACTATAGTGACTATGAGTAACGTCTAACAAGGACACAAAAAGTGGGTTACACTTTATTATAAGGTGTCTTTATTACAGTGTAATTATACGTTTAAGTTTTGTATGTACTCACTATAGGGTTAGGGATTGGTTTAGGGCGAGTTGCAGGTAATTATGCATAATTTATAGTTACTATAGTGACTATGAGTCACGTCTAACAAGGACACAAAAAGTGGGTTACACTTTATTATAAGGTGTCTTTGTCTAACTATACAAGTACTGAGTAATATTAATTAACTGCATGTACTCACTATAGGGTTAAACACTATAGACATAAAATATTTAAACAAAACATTAAACTAATTTTAGCTAGTTACTGAGGCAGCATTTCACTATTTAATTTAGTTTAACTCACCAGCTTAAAACCAGAACTGAAGTAGAAATAAATACAAATCTAAATTCTAAATTGTTACTTTATTTTAAGGTGTCATTGTTACAGTGTAATTATGCATTTAAGTGCCGAGTAATATTAATTAGCTACATGTACTTACTATAGGGTTAGATTGGGTTTGGTTGTAATTACATGTAACGTGTAACATAAACACTACAATAAAGTATTACCCAGAACAAATTTAATTTGAGACCCAGACTACAAGATCAACACTAAACCTAAACCTACCAGATACAAGCTATCCCTACTCATTTTTAAAGTTTTGTTACATAAACACACATACTTAAGGAGGAAAAAAAATATTTTATTGATTTGAATAACAGAACATTACGAATTATAGTCAAATGTTATACATCATGGACATAAAGTGCAAACTAAGGCTTTTTCAGATTTTTAATCTTTTTACAATTAACCTCTTTTATTTATGGTATATTCCAAAACAAACAGCCTGCTGGAAGCTGCACTCTGTTAAAACATGTTTGAACCAGTGACTGCACTACAACTGAAGTCACTTCTCCTGAATCTTCTAATGAATTACATTACAAAACAAAAAGGAATTAAGTTGCAAAAGTGCTCATGTTGCGAAGACTAAATTAAGGCAAGAAATTCCACACCCAAGGTTTTTAGGTAATTGCTGTAAAGGATATACAGAGTAATACAGGCATATGAATGTGACATCAGTCCCCCCCACCAAACATGTCAATCAAAAACTGTCAAACATCAAAAGAAATTAAAATAGATAGGATAACATATTGCCATCTAATCTACTCAGCACAGGCAGCATATCCTACAGCAGGGGCGTCCAATCCTGGTTCAGGTGTGTTTATTTAGTGTTGGAGTTAAACTCTGCAGGATGCTGTTAGCATCAGGACCGGGACAAGAACAGGACCAGACACCCCTGTCCTAAACAATAAAGCTGAGAAATTACATTAGAGGTGTCCAATCCTGCTCCTGGAGGGGAACTATCTTGCAGAGTTTAGCTCCAATTCTACTCCATCTAATCAAGGTCTTCAGGTGTGAGGCTGGAGCTATGATTGGCCCTCCTGGAGCAGGACTGGATACCCCGAAATTACATGATGAATTCAAAGCTGATACAAATGCTTAAGTTTAAATTTAGGAGAAAATGGGAGCGAGGGTGAACTGCTGTTTTCAGGAATCTGTGAAAGAACAAAACAAACAAACATACCGTTCCTGATAAATGATTCTGTTAACAATATGTTTTAAACGACAGTAACTGAAATACATTAAACAAAACAATTTTACTGGATATGCTAAATTACATACAGGATGCTTTATGCAAATTACAAAAACAACAATTACTATTATCAAGCATTCAAAATATTAATATTATCAGAACTTACTGTGGTATGTTCACATGTCAGGCTCTACAAGAGAGAAAAACAAACATTCATTTCATTTATTGGTCTTCGTAAATTCCATTTAATTAATAATCACAATTTATTTTTGTTATTGGCTGTTGGGAGCAGTAAACCTTCAGAATTTAAGACACATTTAGAAGCCAAAAATGCCAATAATGAAGACTTTTTTTTTCTTTTTTTTATAAGATGGATGAAAATAGTTAGATGGATGGATGGATGGATGGATGGATGGATGGATGGATGGGTGGGTGGGTGGATGGATGGGAGGATGGGTGGATGGGTGAGTGGGTGGATGGATGGGAGGATGGGTGGATGGGTGAGTGGGTGGATGGATGGATGGATGGGTGAGTGGGTGGATGGATGGATGAGTGGATATGGATGGATGGATGGGAGGATGGGTGGATGGGTGAGTGGGTGGATGGATGGATGGATGGATGGATGGGTGAGTGGGTGGATGGATGAGTGGATAGGATGGATGGATGGATGATGGGTGGGTGGGTGGATGGATGGATGAGTGGATATGGATGGATGAGTGGATATGGATGGATGGATGGATGGATGGATGGATGGATGGATGGATGGATGGATGGATGGTGGATGGATGGGTGGATGGATGGCTGGATGGATGAGTGGATAAGGATAGATGGATGGATGGATAGATGGATGGATGGATGAGTGGGTGGATGGATGGATGGGTGAGTGGGTGGATGGATGGGTGGATGGGTGAGTGGGTGGATGGATGGATGGGTGAGTGGGTGGATGGATGGGTGGATGGGTGAGTGGATGGATGGATGGATGGATGGGTGAGTGGGTGGATGGATGGATGGATGGATGGATGGATGGATGGATGAGTGGATATGGATGGATGGATGGATGATGGGTGGGTGGGTGGATGGATGAGTGGATATGGATGGATGGATGGATGGATGGATGGATGGATGGATGGATGGATGGATGGGTGGCTGGATGGATGGATGGATGGATGGATGGATGGATGGATGGATGGATGGATGAGTGGATATGGATGGATGGATGGATGGATGGATGGATATGGATGGATGGATGGATATGGATGGATAGATATGGATGTATGGATAGACATTATGTCATAATTTTGCATATTGTTAGATCTATGCAGTGAATAATAATATTAATACATCTCAATGTTCACTTTTGTTTTCTTTTGTCCTGAAACGAAACCAGTGAAGAATACTTAAACAGATCCTAAATAAACCAACATCAGACCCGTGCTAGCACTTTCTGGAAGTCAGAAAAAAAGGAAATAGAAAATCAAGAACAAATGGGGCTTCTTTAAGCAATGACAAGATGATCTGTCCTCAGAAGTCACATCTGTTCTCACCCCATGTGTAGGACTTCTCGTTCTTCATGTGGGTGACTTTGCAGGTGTACACCTCTCCCTGCTGGGGCTTGAAATCAACAAATCTTGTCAGGTGGAACTGCCAGCCCTGCTCGAAGGCCAGGTCGGTCTGTTTGCTGCCCGGGATCTCCACCCCATTCTTGAGGAGCTGAATGGTGATGTCAGGGGGGTGAAAGCCACTCACATAGCAGATCAGCACGTTTGGTTTCCCGTACTCTCCGGGGTTGCGGCTATACACTTGCACTTTTGGGTCAGCTAGAGACGACACAAAAGGAAACATTGTTATTTTGATACTGTTTACACTTATACAGTGCAGCACTGCCTTTGGAAATGTGTTTTATTTTTCATTTATCTTAAATACGTATGCATGCATGATGTATACTATCCTACACTGTAAACCCTAGCGCTCAAAATAATGAATTGGTTTGAAACTTGAAACAAATTAGTTCAAACAAATGAACTTTTATGAGTATTTAGAACTTTCTTTTTCTTTTGAGTTCTCAAAACGGACGGATTTTAAGTAATCTGAAATGTTTCATTGTTTTGAGTTTTATGAACTTTTAATTTATAATAACTTAAATTTACCCGAAACTGGGCTGGGATTTCAATTTCCCAGCATGCTTTGCCATGAAACTCAAAAGGGACAGGGAGTGTTATGTTTTTTTGTGCAGGATTTAGTAATGTTTAATGTTTTGTTATGTTAGAAGAGTTTGTTATGTTGGTTTTTTGGGGGGTTACCATCATAATGACGAGAGGAGCACGAGCTTAGCTTGAGAACAGATGTATGTTAAATGTATTATATTGCTGTCCTCATTCAGCAAGTGCTATGCTAATGCTACCAAAGCATTGTGTTACCAATTAGCAAGGTGGCATTTACTGAATTAGCAAGTTAAAGCTAGCTAAGTTTCCACTAATAAAAATGTGAGATTACATGATATTTTTAAGTTAAGTGTATGAATTAGCTTACTCAAATATTTCAAGTTCAGAGCAATTAAAATGTATGTTTACAAAATAAAAAACTGCAAGTTCTGCTAACTTAAACTTTACATTTGTTAACTTAGAAACATTTGAGGCAACTTATTCGGGTTTACATTTACACATCTGGCAGACGCTTTTATCCAAAGCGACTTACATTGCATTCAAGGTGCACATTTTTACATTTTTGTCAGTTCTTGCTTTCCCTGGGAATCGAACCCATGACCTTGGTGTTGCTAGTGCCACGCTCTTATTGTTTGAGCTACAGGAAAGCATGTACAGTAGGGTGACCAGACGTCCCCGTTTTCCAGGGACAGTCCCGGTTTTTGGTGTTCTGTCCCCGACTGGAGCTGTCCCCGGAAATGTCTTCAAAACAACCCGCAGATACTTTGCAAAAAAAGCGCCCTACCAACAGCAGCCTGCTGATTATAGGAGCAATGGTGTAGTGATTATTTTCACGTGAGATACGCTGACTCTACTCGGGAGCGCACGCGCCGCTACTACTTCATGAAGAACATAACCGAGAGCATTTACATTTATGCATTTGGCAGACGCTTTTATCCAAAGCAACACATTTTTACATTTTGTCAGTTCTTGCTTTCCATGGGAATCGAACCCATGACCTTGGCGTTGCTAGCGCCACGCTCTTACTGTTTGAGCTACAGGAGAGCAGAGCGCCATCATTGTCAAATATCAAAAGAAACATCACTATTGCTTTAAAAGTTAGTAACATACTAACTATTCATGTTAAATTACAGTAATACTGTTTGCATGCACTTTATAACAGAGCCTCGACAGGGTACGGGATTGCTTTGTCCCCAAAAGTTCCGCAGTCAGTGATGACCACACACACATATATATAAAAAACCCTAAACGTGCAACAAATACATGTGCAGAATACACATACTTCATGTGTATTAACACTTAACAAATGCTTAAAATAAGCCTAAAATGTAAAATAACAAGACCAATTAAAGATAAGAGTTATTTTCAAGTAAAAAAAAAAAAAAAAAAACTAGGCTAATTTATACAGTATAAACTTGTGAAAATGAAAGTATTAAATACAATTATATTTGTTAAATAGTTTTATTAATCATATTATATTTATGTTGTTTTATTCTTGTAATGTGTCACTTTATAATATTGTTTTGAACGGCTTTTTTATTTTATTTTATTTTTTGCGGGTGCTGTGAATTGAAACCAGACCAAAAATCGTAATAATCAAACTAAATCATAATAATTATTAATGTTAATAATAATATAGTGAGCCTACAACAGCAAAAAAAAAAAAAAAAAACATATTGTACCCGTTTTATAATTAATAGATAATAACAAATCTGGTCACCTTAGTTTACAGTTTTGCATTATTATGATATTATCATTTTAACACAATTAGATTTTTAAAAGATTAAATAACACGTTACCATGGGTGCTTTTAAAGAAACTTGACAACTACCACACATTAATATCCAGTAAAACGAGTTCTCGGGTAATTCACATGGACTTCCCCCCGTAAGAGAAAGTGAAAGTAAAATGTTCTGGCGATCTCAGACAAACAAACATGTCTAAATAACACATTTGACAGACTTTCGCATGCTATTTAAGGTTAACATAAACACGTTTTGGTGTTTTAACCATTTTACAGGATTTTAACCGCTGTATTCACCGCGTTAGCTGAAACTACGCCATGGTCTATTGCAGCAGAAAAACATGATTCTTAAAACTACTGAAGGATTTGATCAATACTGCGTAAAAAGCACTGAAACATATAAATATGAATAACAGCATGAGAAGAATGGCAGGAAACAGAAGCTAACTTACATTGTTTGGCAGAACAGCTGGCGCTCAGAAACACCAGAGCCACGACAGCGAGTTTAAAGAACATGGTTTTCACAGCAGTAATGTCTCGGATCGCTATTAATCTTTTCAAAATTATGATATGGTCGAGTTCACGTCTTGCCTCCTGTACTCTGCCTGAACATAAACCCCAGCAAGACGGGAGGGGCAAAAATATACGGGTTACCACGCCCTCAACTATTTTACAACCAATGAAATACTGTCTTTTGCTGTTGCTGGGTGATTATGGCGCTCTGAGGGTTGAGATGACTTATCATTAAGTCACCATGAAATTAGGGGAAACTGCCTTTTTTTGACATGATTGGAGCATTTAGAAACCAAATTTATGAGACAATTGTTGTCAAATTTCATTGGTGATTTTTGTAATGTAAGAAATGCACTTGTAAGATGGGAATTTGATGTTTCCCCATTCAAAGAGATAGAGAGGTGTTTCAAAGATGGGCGGCAAGTGAAATTACATTCGCCAGAACATCTCCTTTTGTGTTCAGCAGAAGAAAGAAACTCATACAGGTTTGGAACAACTTGAGGGTGACTAAGTCATGATAAAACTTTTATTTTGGGGGGTGAACTATCCCTTTAAGGCACACAGACATATCCTGACGTCAAATGTAAAATGCAAGTTCACACAGGCCTTGTTTTATCATTGAACTGTCAAGTTGGCATGTGTTGAAATAATTCATTCAATTTTCATTTTTGGATGAACTAAGTCATTATGTCTGGAACGATTTATCACTTTTTAGACAGTTCTGCAGCTGTTACTAGATGGGATTTTTTTATATAATTCTGTAATTGTTTGTCTCATTTTTATCTAAATTAACTCTTTTTTAAACTCTTTTTGTAAATGTCATTAATTGTATATGACAGGATTCTCATGCCCCTCCTTGAACTGTCACCTTATCGTGGTGGAGGGGTTTGAGTACCCGAATGACCCTGGGAGCTATGTTGTCTGGGGCTATATGCCCCTGGTAGGGTCTCCCAAGGCAAACAGGTCCTTGGTGACAGGCCAGACTAAGAGCAGTTCACAAACCAATATGAGTCTAATTAAAACAAGGACAGAGACGTCGCTCGGCATGGCGCAGCCGGCTCAGCCCGAATGAGCGACGTGGGGCCACCCTCCCGTGGGCTTACCACCTGCAGGAGGGATCATATGGGACCGGTGCGTAGTGGATCGGGCAACAGTCGAAGGCTAGGCCCCCGACGACCCGATCTCTGGACACGGAAATTGGCTTTAGGGACATGGAATGTCACTCGCGCTGGCGGGAAGGAGCCTGAGCTTGTGCGGGAGGTTGAGAGGTACCGGCTAGAGATAGTCGGGCTCACTTCCATGCACAGCTTGGGCTCTGGAACCACACTTCTTGAGAGAGGCTGGACTCTCTACCACTCTGGAGTTGCCCATGGTGAGAGGCGGTGGGCTGGAGTGGGTTTGCTTATAGCCCCCCAGCTCAGCTGCCATGTGTTGGAGTTCAACCCGGTGAATGAGAGGGTCGCTTCCCTGTGCCTTCGGGTAGGGGATAGGTCTCTCACTATCGTATGTGCCTATGGGCCAAACAGCAGGGTGGAGTACCCGGCCCTAATGGGGTCTCTGGGAGGGGTGCTGGAAAGTGCTCCAACTGGAGACTCCATCATTCTACTGGGGGAATTCAACGCACACGTGGGCAGTGACAGTGATACCTGGAGGGGCGTGATTGGGAGGAACGGCCCCCCTGATCTGAACCCGAGTGGTGTTCTGTTATTGGATTTCTGTGCTAGTCACATCTTATCCATAACAAACACCATATTCAAGCATAAGGGTGTCCATCAGTGCACGTGGCACCAGGACACCCTAGACCGGAGGTCGATGATCGACTCTGTGGTCGAGCACAGCTGTCAACTGATCACCACCTGGTGGTGAGTTGGATCCGATGGTGGGGGAGGAAGCTAGACAGACTCAGGAGACCCAAACGTACCGTGACGGTCTGTTAGGAACGTTTGGCCGAGCCTCCTGTCAGAGAGATCTTCAACTCCCACCTCCGACAGAGCTTCGACCGGATCCCGAGGGAGTCTGGAGATATTGAGTCCGAGTGGACCATGTTCTCCACCTCCCTTGTCGACGCGGCTGCTCGGAGCTGTAGCTGTAAGGTCTCTGGAGCCTGTCGAGGTGGAAATCCCCAAACCCGGTAGTGGACACCGGAAGTAAGGGATGCCGTCAAGCTGAAGAAGGAGTCCTATCAGGCCTGGTTGGCTTGTGGGACTCCTGAGGCAGCTGACGGGTACAGGCAAACCAAGCGGACTGCAGCCCGGATAGTTGTGGAGACAAAAAATCGGGCCTGGGAGGAGTTCGGAATACTTCGAGGATCTCCTCAATCCCACCAACACGTCTTCCATTGAGGAAGCAGTGGCTGAGGGCTCAGAGGTGGATTCATCCATCACCCGGGCTGAAGTCATCGAGGTAGTTAAAAAGCTCCTCGGTGGCAAGGCACCGGGGGTCGATGAGATCTGCTCTAAGTACCTCAAGTCTCTGGATGTTGTGGGGCTGTCTTGGCTGACATGCCTCTGCAACATCGCGTGGCGGTTGGGGACAGTGCCTCTGGACTGGCAGACCGGGGTGGTGGTCCCTCTTTTCAAGAAGGGGGACCGGAGAGTGTGTTCCAACTACAGGGGGATCACACTTCTCAGCCTCCCCGGGAAAGTATATGCCAGGGTACTGGAGAGGAGAATTCGGCCGATAGTGGAACCTCGGATTCAGGAGGAACAGTGTGGTTTTCGTCCCGGTCGTGGAACACTGGACCACCTCTATACCCTTTCCAGGGTGCTGGAGGGTTCATGGGAGTTTGCCCAACCAATCCACATGTGTTTTGTGGATTTGGAGAAGGCATTCGACTGTGTCCCTTGTGGCGTCCTGTGGAGGGTGCTCTGGGAGTACGGGGTCCGGGGCCCCTTGCTTAGGGCTGTTTGGTCCCTGTACGACCGGAGCAGGAGCTTGGTCCGCATTGCCGGCAGCAAGTCGGACTTGTTCCCAGTGCATGTTGGACTCCGGCAGGGCTGCCCTTTGTCACCGGCTCTGTTCATAATTTTTATGGACAGAATTTCTAGGCACAGCCAAGAGCCGGAGAGTGTCCGGTTTGGGAACCACATGATTTCGTCGCTGCCTTTTGCGGATGACGTTGTCATGTTGGCCTCCTCAGACCAGGACCTTCAGCGTGCACTGGGGCGGTTTGCAGCCGAGTGTGAAGCGGCCGGGATGAGAATCAGCACCTCCAAATCCGAGGCCATGGTTCTCAGTCGGAAAAGGGTGGCTTGCCCACTTCAGGTTGGTGGAGAGTTTCTGCCTCAGGTGGAGGAGTTCAGGTATCTTGGGGTCTTGTTCACAAGTGAGGGAAGAATGGAACGGGAGATTGACAGACGGATCGGTGCAGCTTCTGCAGTAATGCGGTCGATGTACCGGTCTGTCGTGGTGAAGAAGGAGCTGAGCTGTAAAGCGAAGCTCTCAATTTACCGGTCAATCTACGTTCCTACTCTCACCTATGGTCATGAGCTGTGGGTCATGACCGAAAGGACAAGATCCCGGATACAGGCGGCCGAAATGAGCTTTCGAAATGAGATAGGGTGAGAAGCTCAGTTACTCGGGAGGAGCTCAGAGTAGAGCCGTTGCTCCTCCACATCGAGAGGAGCCAGTTGAGGCATCTATTTCGGATGCCTCCTGGACGCCTTCCCGGGGAGGTGTTCCGGGCATGTCCCACCGTTAGGAGGCCCCAGGGAAGACCTAGGACACGCTGGAGGGATTATGTCTCCCGGCTGGCCTGGGAACGCCTCGGGGTTCCCCCGGAAGAGCTGGAGGAAGTGGCTAGGGAGAGGGAAGTTTGGGCGTCTCTGCTTAGACTGTTGCCCCCGCGACCCGGCCCCGGATAAGCGGAAGATGATGGATGGAAATGGATGGATGGATTATTAAATAACATTATTTATCATCTTAATAGCATTCTTATAATAAATTATTTATAATATTTAATAGCAATCTATATAACATTATTTATAATATTAATTAATGATCTGTTTAATAATGTCTAAAAATCTGTCTACCAAGCTCTGATAATGTCTGGGTTATTATATTAATAGATAGGTCTATTAATATTTTATCCAAATTAAAAACAATAGGTTTATACATGCCCTGATCTTGAGACTCTGTCACTATGGAAATAAAAAGATACTAAAATGCAATCATGTACAAATGAGCTTCTCTACCTCTTGATTTCTTTTTATTTGTCATTAGTGTTTTCCACACTACGGGACAAATTGCGTCCTGTATTGATTTGATACGGGGCACGTCATTTTACTTTTAAATGCGGGACGATCACATATTTTACGGGACTGGTGGCAACCCTATACCATGAAATAAAAATTACCTTTTTTTTTTTGTTTTTACGGAATATTGCATTATTCATTATAAATACAAACCCGATTCCAAAAAAGTTGGGACACTGTACAAATTGTGAATAAAAATAGAATGCAATGATGTGGAAGTTTCAAATTTCAATATTTTATTCAGAATACAACATAGATGACATATCAAATGTTTAAATGTCAAATGTTAAACTGGGAAAATGTATCATTTTAAGGGAAAAATAAGTTGATTTTAAGTTTCATGGCATCAACACATCTCAAAAAAGTTGGGACAAGGCCATGTTTCCCACTGTGTGGCATCCCCTCTTCTTTTTCGAACAGTCTGCAAACGTCTGGGGACTGAGGAGACAAGTTGCTCAAGTTTAGGAATAGGAACGTTGTCCCATTCTTGTCTAATACAGGCTTCTAGTTGCTCAACAGTCTTCTTTGTCGCATCTTCCTCTTTATGATGCTCAAATGTTTTCTATGGGTGAAAGATCTGGACTGCAGGCTGGCCATTTCAGTACCCGGATCCTTCTTCTACGCAGCCATGATGTTGTAATTGATGCAGTGTGTGGTCTGGCATTGTCATGTTGGAAAATGCAAGGTCTTCCCTGAAAGAGACGACGTCTGGATGGGAGCATATGTTGTTCTAGAACTTGGATATACCTTTCAGCATTGATGGTGCCTTTCCAGATGTGTAAGCTGCCCATGCCACACGCACTCATGCAACCCCATCCCATCAGAGATGCAGGCTTCTGAACTGAGCGCTGAGAACAACTTGGGTTGTCCTTGTTCTCTTTAGTCCGGATGACATGGCGTCCCAGTTTTCCAAAAAGAACTTCAAATTTTGATTGGTCTGACCACAGAACAGTTTTCCACTTTGCCACGGTCCATTTTAAATGAGAGAAACATTTCCCAGAGAAAATGCCTGCGCTTCTGGATCATGTTTAGATATGGCTTCTTTTTTGACCTATAGAGTTTTAGCCGGCAACGGCGAATGGCACGGTGGATTGTGTTCACCGACAATGTTTTCTGGAAGTATTCCTGAGCCCATGTTGTGATTTCCATTACAGTAGCATTCCTGTATGTGATGCAGTGCCGTCTAAGGGCCGAAGATCACGGGCATCCAGTATGGTTTTCCGGCCTTGACCCTTACGCACAGAGATTGTTCCAGATTCTCTGAATCTTTGGATGATATTATGCACTGTAGATGATGATAACTTCAAACTCTTTGCAGTTTTTCTCTGAGAAACTCCTTTCTGATATTGCTCTAGTATTTTTGGCCGCAGCATTGGGGAATTGGTGATCCTCTGCCCATCTTGACTTCTGAGAGACACTGCCACTCTGAGAGGCTCTTTTTATACCCAATCATGTTGCCAATTGACCTAATAAGTTGCAGATTGGTCCTCCAGCTGTTCCTTATATGTACATTTAATTTTTCCGGCCTCTTATTGCTACCTGTCCCAACTTTTTTGGAATGTGTAGCTCTCATGAAATCCAAAATGAGCCAATATTTGGCATGACATTTCAAAATGTCTCACTTTCAACATTTGATATGTTATCTATATTCTATTGTGAATAAAATATACGTTTATGAGATTTGTAAATTATTGCATTCCTTTTTTATTCACAATTTGTACAGTGTCCCAACTTTTTTGGAATCGGGTTAGTAATTAATTTGTGCACACCATTTTTTTTTATTCATGTGCCTTGTAATCTTTAATCAAAATAAATTCCCTTACTTCTTGCAGCGACATCTCTTCTCTGATGAGGTGTTTACTGGCACGTCTGTGGGGGAACCTGTCACTCACATGAGATCGGCCAATAGCAACCATCCAATCAATTCCCCACGGACAAAATCAAGCCCCGCCCTACATTTGTTCTTGTTCGAGAAGCTGTTTCACTCAGATATGTCACAGAAGAACAAAATGATCACAACTGTTTCATGCCGACTTTAGTTTCACTCAAATATTAGTGAAAAAGTTCATCATTGCACTTATTTCACCTATTTTTGAAAAGTATTTTGTGGCAAGCAGTCGAGGCAGACGGACCGTGAGAGATACGAGATCGGTGCGGCACGCAGCTGACGTTCATTATCAATCACACCACCGGCCTCGACTGCTTGCCACATATTTATTTCAGCTTAAAGCTGTTTTTATTAAGAGAATAATGCTTGGTCCTCATTATTAAGTTTATATAAAGCAATCAAGCCAAATGCCTGTTTTGCTTATTATATAATTGTCCAACTTTTTACATCATGCTACATGTTTTCAGCATAGTCATTGATAACTCGTCTTTTAAGACCCACTGAAGTGCCTTGAAATGTGCAGCATTATTCAATGTGTTAATGTAATTTCCACTGAAACAGGAAGACAGGGCGGGACATAATCCTTTTTTAAAATAGTCAATAGCGTTTAGTTTATATCACAGCTCATCCAGAGCCGTTGAGCTAGGTAAAGCTGCAGTTTCCTCCTAATCTCTAACCGTTTCTCCTCCTAATCTCCTCCATATAGCTTTAAAATACAGCCTTCTGTGCAGAATTCAAATGGGTCCAATATGTTTTGTGATCTGCGCCGACTCGATCACATGATCCGCTCTGTGCTCTCGTGTCTCTGGACTGACTCGATCACATGATCCGCTCTGTGCTCTCCTGTCTCTGGACCGACTCGATCACATGATCCGATCTGTGCTGTCCTGTCTCTGGACCGACTTGATCACATGATCCGATCTGTGCTCTCCTGTCTCTGGATCGACTCGATCACATGATCCGCTCTGTGCTGTCGTGTCTCTGGACCGACTCGATCACATGATCCGATCTGTGCTCTCCTGTCTCTGGATCGACTCGATCACATGATCCGCTCTGTGCTGTCGTGTCTCTGGACCGACTCGATCACATGATCCGCTCTGTGCTGTCGTGACTCTGGACCGACTCGATCACATGATCCGCTCTGTGCTCTCCTGTCTCTTGACCGACTCGATCACATGGTTCACTGACACTAACATGAAACCAGACTTTATGCGCCCCAATGGAAAGCATATTTACACTGTCTGAATCGTTCCCTATCCTCTATATAGTGCATTATGTACCAGTCACCATGTAGAAAATAGTAAATGTGTGAACAAGTGACTGATTTTGCAGCTTCAGCGTCTATTTATAGTGTATAGGGGGTGGGGCTGCAGATTCCAGAGAGCATTTGATTGGACAGAAAATCTGATGAGAAGCTGAAGTGCAGAGTGATGTCATCAAAATCACTGATCCATATTGTCGGAAGCCTGTATGTTTTGAATGCTTATATCTTCTAAATGCAAATTTTGACATTGTTTTGGAGTGTATAGATAACAGTAAGGCTAACATATTCACACTAAAAGCCCAAAAACTTGATTTCATAGGGACTTTAATGCAAGGTTGGATGCAATCGATTTATGCAACTCGTCTAGCCTAAACACTGTGGTCATAGTTTTTAATTCTCCGTAAATGCTAGTTATTAGAATGAGTCCTCCTACATCGCCTCCCCTCCCCTCTCTCTCTCACACACACACACACACACACACACACACACACACACACACACACACACACACACACAGAGAGAGAGAGAGAGAGAGAGAGAGAGAGAGAGAGATCACCGCGCGTGCTGTGAAGACATGATTCAAACATTCACACTCTGGATTTCTTCAGAAGCCTCTTCCAAAAGCTGACCAGCTCTGTAATTCCAGAGGGAAAATCGCCTTCGCCGTGTTTGTAATTCCCATGCTCCTCGGTCGTATTATTCAGGTAAATGTCTTCTGCAATATATTTAATCAATTTAAAAATAGGCTAAATTTGATTTTGTTGTGGCTTCTTCTGGCTTATTATGCATACATTAACATTATATAATACCGAGCTTTAGTGACTTCAATAATTGCAGAGCAACTTCAGTTTTGTCTGCCATTAATTTATTTGAATTATCCAGTTAGGGTATTTCACTTCACAGTCCCTCTCTATGTCCCCTTGTGCAGGGCTCATGGGTACTCTCAGAGATCTTCAGTTCGCACTTCAGTTGAAGATTGAGGAGTTACGGCAAAGAGATGCTCTTATCGACGAGCTGGAGCTGGAGCTGGACGCTAAAGACGATCTGATACGCCGCCTGCAGGGGGAGCTCGACCGCCTGCGCCTCTCCGCTCCAGGCTTCTCTGCAGCCAGTGCTGGTACGGAAAGCAGTTTTATTTTTTAAATGTCTTAAGCCATACGACTTTGGCTATACGTCAGAAATAAATTTTGACTAGAATGCTGAGAAAGAAAAAAAAAGAATAAAATATATAAAATATATATATATATATATATATGTGGAACATGATCTTTAATTAATATCCCAATGATGAAAAATCGATAATTTTTGCAACTTATGACTGGTTTTGTGGTCCAGGGTCACATATATATTAGAAATGTTTTTGTTTGTTTGTTTTAAAACAGGGCTAACTCACGCAAAGGACACTAACACCGGCACAGCAGGTTATTTTTATATGAAAAACAAAGTCTTAGCTTCCACATACTGTCTTTTTTATTATGAAATTCAAACAATAATAAAACCTTTTTGGTGCTCTTAAATGTGACGTGACCGCTGTAATGCCTCAGTTCAAGCGCATCTCTTCCTTTTTACTACTAGTTATTAATAATAGTAGATAAACACAAATTAACACCAGAAGGTATGTTGAAAGATACAGTACAACTTGTACTCTCATGTAAGCGCTCGATCAGTGTTTCAAAGAGGTCAATAATACAGCATTTTCCTCAGGAAAGCCATTTAAAGGGATAGTTCACCCAAAATGGAAGTTCTGTCAGCATTTACTCACCCTCAATGCACTCAAACCTGTATTAGTTTCTTTGTTATGCTGGACACAAGGAAATATTTTGGTTTCTGGTTCCGACTGACCTCCATAGTGTTTTTTTTTTAGTGCTATGGAAGTCAATGGGGACCAGCAACTGTTTGATTACCAACACTCTATAAAATATCTTCTTCATTTTTGGGTGAACTAGCCCTTTAATAACCATAGAATGTTAGTTAGCTAGAAAAATGGTCTATAGAGGAGTATTTTTATAAATATATGCGCTATACATATTTTTACTCATATCATTGAAAAATATTATAACGTTATTATTATATAAAAGCATTAGGCTATATTAATTTGAGTTGCTAATTTTAACCTTTAATAATAATACCAGCTGACAGGGCTCCCTGTATGTTTACAGCATTAGTTAATTGAGAAATATTCAAATGAATCAAGAGCGGAATCAAATCGCAAGCTTATGCTTATACCAAACATTGTAACATGTTGTCTCTAAATGTAATGAAATTCTGTTTAGTTACTAAATGTTTTGACGATCACAGTACACTTATTTTTTTTTTTTTCACAAGCTACAATACATTTACCAAATGACTTGTTATCGATCATAAAATAAAAGAGGATGTGTTTGTATAACTGGACTAACCAGCGGACCAGTTTTATTGCACAGTATCTAAAATGCTGTGTTTGTCATTCTGAAATTCCTGAGCCAAAGTCTGTCATCAAAGTGGTTGGGTATAATTACCTCCCAGTCCCAGAAGCGTCTCACACGATTGCACTCCCAAAACACCAGGTATCCGCCTCAGATAACATGACAGCGTTTATTGGGTTTCGTCTGCAGATATGGGGACAGAAATTTCAAGTGTAATTCTATTTTTTTCACACCTTTGTCTAACTGACAGGTTTTCCCTGTCTCTCAGTCAGTAGCGCATAAGGCTTATGGAACAAGCTTTTGACGCGATTGACCAGGGTTCGAATCCGCCTTTTGCAGAGCTCGCTCTTCTCCCTTTTCCTATCACATATCACATCGAAAAGATATTTATTTAGAAAAAAGTGGAAATAAAATGCCTAACGAAATGTTTAATAACAATAAAAGCATTTATTGTGTAGGTGTGAGGAGGGCTTTTATTGTCCCATTAAGTGACATCCATTTAATAATTTTTATAAACATGATAATTTACATGATAATGATAATATATTGATAATTGTTATTATTGGATCCTGTTAATGTACAACAATACTGAGGTGCAAATAGTATGTATCTGCAATATGTGTAAATAGTAATCAGTAGTATAAAATAGTACAAATGCTATTTATACTTTATTTTGACAAAGAACTGCTACTTTTACATGGTGTAAATAGAATATATCAATATTTTCTCTTAGTATGCTATTTTCACTTAGTAAATAGCATCTACAGCTATTTGCACTGTAAATATCATCAATCACTAAGAAAATTTGTTATTTTCACTAAGTGTAAATAGAATCTAGTTGTTATTACACTTAGTGTAAATAGCATTTATCGCTATCTGCATTTAGTGTAAATAACGTTTATCGCTATCTGCACTTAGTGTAAATAACGTTTATCGCTATCTGCACTTAGTGTAAATAACGTTTATCGCTATCTGCACTTAATGTAAATAACGTTTAACGCTATCTGCACTTAGTGTAAATAACGCTTAACGCTATCTGCATTTAGTGTAAATAGAATTTATCGCTATCTGCACTTAATGTAAATAACGCTTATTGCTATCTGCACTTAGTGTAAATAACGTTTATCGCTATCTGCACTTAGTGTAAATAACGTTTATCGCTATCTGCACTTAATGTAAATAACGTTTAACGCTATCTGCACTTAGTGTAAACAACGTTTATCGCTATCTGCACTTAGTGTAAATAACGTTTATCGCTATCTGCACTTAATGTAAATAACGTTTAACGCTATCTGCATTTAGTGTAAACAACGTTTATCGCTATCTGCACTTAGTGTAAATAACGTTTAACGCTATCTGCATTTAGTGTAAATAGAATTTATCGCTATCTGCACTTAGTGTAAATAACGTTTAACGCTATCTGCACTTAGTGTAAATAGAATTTATCGCTATCTGCACTTAATGTAAATAACGTTTATTGCTATCTGCACTTAGTGTAAATAACATTTATCGCTATCTGCACTTAGTGTAAATAACGTTTATCGCTATCTGCACTTAGTGTAAATAACGTTTATCGCTATCTGCACTTAGTGTAAATAACGTTTATCGCTATCTGCACTTAATGTAAATAACGTTTAACGCTATCTGCATTTAGTGTAAACAACGTTTATCGCTATCTGCACTTAGTGTAAATAACGTTTAACGCTATCTGCACTTAGTGTAAATAACGTTTTATCGCTATCTGCACTTAATGTAAATAGCATTTATCGCTATCTGCACTTAGTGTAAATAACGTTTATCGCTATCTGCACTTAGTGTAAATAACGTTTAACGCTATCTGCATTTAGTGTAAATAAATATCTGCACTTAGTGTAAATAGCATTTATCGCTATCTGCACTTAGTGTAAATAGCATTTATCGCTATCTGCACTTAGTGTAAATAACGTTTTATCGCTATCTCGCACTTAGTGTAAATAACGTATTTATCGCTATCTGCACTTAGTGTAAATGCGTTTATCGCTATCTGCAATTAGTGTAAATAACGTTTATCGCTATCTGCACTTAGTGTAAATAGCATTTATCGCACTTGCACTTGTGTAAATAACATTTATCGCTATCTGCACTTAATGTAAATAACGTTTATCGCTATCTGCACTTAGTGTAAATAACGTTTGTTTATAGTGTAAATAGTGCATTTATCGCTATCTGCACTTAGTGTAAATAGCATTTATCGCTATCTGCACTTAATGTAAATAGCATTTATCGCTATCTGCGCACTGTGTAAATAATGTTTATTTATCGCTATCTGCACTTAGTGTAAATAGCATTTATCGCTATCTGCACTTAATGTAAATAGCATTTATCGCTATCTGCACTTAGTGTAAATAATGTTTATCGCTATCGCTATCTGCACTTAGTGTAAATAGCATTTATCGCTATCTGCACTTAGTGTAAATAACGTTTATCGCTATCTGCACTTAGTGTAAATAGCATTTATCGCTATCTGCACTTAGTGTAAATAACGTTTATCACTATCGCTATCTGCACTTAATGTAAATAACGTTTTATCGCTATCTGCACTTAGTGTAAAATAATGTTTATCGTTATCTCGCATCTGCACTTAGTGTAAATAACGTTTATCGCTATCTGCACTTAGTGTAAATAGCATTTATCGCTATCTGCACTTAATGTAAATAACGTTTATCGCTATCTGCATTTAGTGTAAATAACGTTTATTATCGCTATCTGCACTTAGTGTAAATAACGTTTATCGCTATCTGCACTTAGTGTAAATAGAATTTATCGCTATCTGCACTTAGTGTAAATAACGTTTCACTATCGCTATCTGCACTTAGTGTAAATAGAATTTATCGCTATCTGCACTTAATGTAAATAACGTTTATCGCTATCTGCACTTAGTGTAAATAACGTTTATCGCTATCTGCACTTAGTGTAAATAACGTTTATCGCTATCTGCACTTAGTGTAAATAACGTTTTTATCGCTATCTGCACTTAGTGTAAATAACGTTTATCGCTATCTGCACTTAGTGTAAATAACGCGTTTATCGCTATCTGCATTTAGTGTAAATAACGTTTATCGCTATCTGCACTTAGTGTAAATAACGCGCTATCTGCATTTAGTGTAAATAGAATTTATCGCTATCTGCACTTAGTGTAAATAACGTTTATAACGCTATCTGCACTTAGTGTAAATAGAATTTATCGCTATCTGCACTTAATGTAAATAACGTTTATGCTATCTGCACTTAGTGTAAATAACATTTATCGCTATCTGCACTTAGTGTAAATAACGTTTATCGCTATCTGCACTTAGTGTAAATAACGTTTATCGCTATCTGCACAGTGTAAATAACGTTTATCACTATCGCTATCTGCACTTAATGTAAATAACGTTTATCGCTATCTGCACTTAGTGTAAATAACGTTTATCGCTATCTGCACTTAGTGTAAATAACGTTTATCGCTATCTGCACTTAGTGTAAATAACGTTTATCGCTATCTGCACTTTAGTGTAAATAGCGCTATCGCTATCTGCACTTAGTGTAAATAACATTTATCGCTATCTGCACTTAGTGTAAATAACGTTTTATCTATCGCTATCTGCACTTAGTGTAAATAACATTTATCGCTATCTGCACTTAGTGTAAATAACATTTATCGCTATCTGCACTTAGTGTAAATAGTAATTTATCGCGCTATCTGCACTTAGTGTAAATAACGTTTATCGCTATCTGCACTTAGTGTAAATAACGTTTATCGCTATCGCTATCTGCACTTAGTGTAAATAACGTTTATCGCTATCTGCACTTAGTGTAAATAACGTTTATCGCTATCTGCACTTAGTGTAAATAGCATTTATCGCTATCTGCACTTAGTGTAAATAACGTTAACGCTATCTGCTTTAGTGTAAATCTGCATCTTAGTGTAAATAACGTTTATCGCTATCTGCATTTAGTGTAAATAGCATTTATCGCTATCTGCACTTAATGTAAATAGCATTTCGCTATCTGCACTTAGTGTAAATAGCATTTATCGCTATCTCGCACTTAGTGTAAATAAATATCGCCATCTGCACTTAGTGTAAATAGCATTTATCGCTATCGCACTTAGTGTAAATAGCATTTAAATCTAAATTCGCTATCGCATTTATCGCTATCTGCACTTAGTGTAAATAACGTTTATCGCTATCTGCACTTAGTGTAAATAATTTATCGCTATCTGCTGCACTTAGTGTAAATAGCATTTATCGCTATCTGCTAGTGTAAATAACGTTTTATCGCTATCGCTATCTGCACTTAGTGTAAATAACGTTTATATCGCTATCTGCATTTATCGCTATCTGCACTTAGTGTAAATAACGTTTATCGCTATCTGCACTTAGTGTAAATAAATATCGCCATCGCTGCACTTAGTGTAAATAACATTTATCGCTATCTGCACTTAGTGTAAATAACGTTTATCGCCATCTGCACTTAGTGTAAATAACGCTATCGCATATCTAGCATTTAATTTATCGCTATCTGCACTTAGTGTAAATAGAATTTATCGCTATCTGCACTTAGTGTAAATAACGTTTATCGCTATCTGCATCTGCACTTAGTGTAAATAACATTTATCGCTATCTGCACTTAGTGTAAATAACGTTTATCGCTATCTGCACTTAGTGTAAATAATAACGCTATCGCTATCTGCTTAGTGTAAATAACGTTTATCGCTATCATAGAATTTATCGCTATCTGCACTTAGTGTAAATAACGTTTATCGCTATCTGCACTTAGTGTAAATAACGTTTATCGCTATCTGCACTTAGTGTAAATAATTTATCGCTATCTGCACTTTATGTAAATAACGTTTATCGCTATCTGCACTTAGTGTAAATCGCTATCTGCACTTAGTGTATATCGCTATCTGCACTTAGTTAAATAGAATTTATCGCTATCTGCACTTAGTGTAAATAACGTTTATCGCTATCTGCACTTAGTGTAAATAAATATCTGCATTTATCGCTATCTGCACTTAGTGTAAATAACGCATTTATCGCTATCTGCACTTAGTGTAAATAACATTTATCGCTATCTGCACTTAGTGTAAATAAAGCATCTGCACTTAGTGTAAATAACGTTTATCGCTATCTGCACTTAGTGTAAATAGCATTTATCGCTATCTGCACTTAGTGTAAATAGCGTTTATATCGCTATCTGCACTTAGTGTAAATAACATTTATCGCTATCGCTTAGTGTAAATAACGTTATCGCTATCTGCACTTAGTGTAAATAGCATTTATGCACTTAGTGTAAATAACATTTATCGCTATCTGCACTTCGCTATCTGTGTAAATGTAAATAGCGTTTATCGCTATCTGCACTTAGTGTAAATAACGTTTTTATCGCTATCTGCACTAATGTATCGCTATCTGCACTTAACGTAAATAGCATTTATCGCTATCTGCACTTAGTGTAAATAACGTTTATATCTATCTGCACTTAGTGTAAATAGCATTTATCGCTATCTGCACTTAGTGTAAATAACGCATTTATCGCTATCTGCACTTAGTGTAAATAAATAACGCTATCTGCACTTAGTGTAAATAACGTTTATCGCTATCTGCACTTAGTGTAAATAACGTTTATCGCTATCTGCACTTAGTGTAAATAACGTTTATCGCTATCTGCACTTAGTGTAAATATTTATCGCTATCTGCACTTAGTGTAAATAACGCTTATCGCTATTCGCACTTAGTGTAAATAACGTTTATCGCTATCGCACTTAGTGTAATAATCGCTTATCGCCATCTGCACTTAGTGTAAATAGAATTTATCGCTATCTGCACTTAGTGTAAATAAATTTATCGCTATCTGCACTTAGTGTAAATAACATTTATAACGCTATCTGCACTTAGTGTAAATAACATTTATCGCTATCTGCACTTAGTGTAAATAGAATTTATCGCTATCTGCACTTAGTGTAAATAACGTTTTATCGCTATCTGCACTTAGTGTAAATAACTTAGTGTAAATAACGTTTTTATCGCTATCTGCACTTAGTGTAAATAACATTTATCGCTATCTGCACTTAGTGTAAATAACGTTTATCGCTATCTGCACTTAGTGTAAAATATTTATCGCTATCTGCACTTAGTGTAAATAACGCTATCGCTATCTGCACTTAGTGTAAATAACGCTTAGTGTAAATATCGCTATCTGCATCTTAGTGTATATCGCTATCTGCACTTAGTGTAAATTATCGCTATCTGCACTTAGTGTAAATAACGTTTATCGCTATCTGCACTTAGTGTAAATAGAATTTATCGCTATCGCACTTTAGTAAATAAATTTAATTTATCGCCATCTGCATAGTGTAAATAGCATTTATCGCTATCTGCACTTAGTGTAAATCGCATTTATCGCTATCTGCACTTAGTGTAAATATAATTTATCGCTATCTGCACTTAGTGTAAATAACATTTATCGCAGCTATCTGCACTTAGTGTAAATAACATTTATCGCTATCTGCACTTAGTGTAAATAACGTTTTATCGCTATCTGCAGCATTTTGCACTTAGTGTAAATAACGTTTATATCGCTATCTGCTTAGTGTAAATAATATCGCTATCGCACTTAGTGTAAATAACGCTTATCGCTATCTGCACTTAGTGTAAATAACGTTTATCGCTATCTGCACTTAGTGTAAATAACATTTATCGCTATCTGCACTTAGTGTAAATAATATCGCATTTATCGCTATCTGCACTTAGTGTAAATAACATTTATCGCTATCTGCACTATCTGCACTTAGTGTAAATAACATTTATCGCTATCTGCACTTAGTGTAAATAACATTTATCGCTATCTGCACTTAGTGTAAAAATAATCGCGCTTATCGCTAAATCTGCACTTAGTGTAAATAACGTTTATCAGCATCTGCACTTAGTGTAAATAACGCTTACTTAGTGTAAATATCTGCACTTAGTGTAAATAGCATTTTATCGCTATCTGCACTTAGTGTATCATTTATGCACTTAGTGTAAATAACGCTTATCGCTGTAAATAGCATTTATCGCTATCTGCACTTAGTCTGTAAATAACGTTTATCTATCTGCACATAGTGTAAATAGTGTTTATCGCTTATCGCTATCTGCACTTAGTGTAAATAGCATTTATCGCTATCTGCACTTAGTGTCGCATTTATCGCTATCTGCACTTAGTGTAAATAATTATGCCATCTGCACTTAGTGTAAATAGCATTTATCGCTATCTGCACTTAATGTAAATCTGCACTTAGTGTAAATAGCATTTATCGCTATCTGCACACTTAGTGTAATAGTGTAAATAGCATTTATCGCTATCTGCACTTAGTGTAAATAACATTTATCGCTATCGCTATCGCACTTAGTGTAAATAACGTTTATCGCTATCTGCACTTAGTGTCTGCATTTATCGCTATCTGCACTTAGTGTAAATAAATCATTAGTGTAAATAAGCATTTATCGCTATCTGCACTTAGTGTAAATAACGCCATCGCTATCTGCACTTAGTGTAAATAACGTTTATCGCTATCTGCACTTAGTGTAAATAACGTTTATCGCTATCTGCACTTAGTGTAAATAACGTTATAACATTTATCGCTATCTGCACTTAGTGTAAATAACGTTTATCGCTATCTGCACTTAGTGTAAATAACATTTATCGCTATCTGCATTTATCGCTATTAGTGTAAATATTTATCGCTATCTGCACTTAGTGTAAATAACGTTTTATCGCTATCTGCACTTAGTGTAAATAGAATTTATCGCTATCTGCACTTAGTTAAATAAGTGTAAATATCGCCATCTGCACTTAGTGTAAATAACGTTTATCGCTATCTGCACTTAGTGTAAATAACGTTTATCGCTAATAGCCATCTGCACTTAGTGTAAATAACGTTTATCGCTATCTGCACTTAGTGTAAATAACGTTTATCGCTATCTGCACTTATCGCTATCTGCACTTAGTGTAAATAACGTTTATCGCTATCTGCACTTAGTGTAAATAACGTTTATTTCGCACTTAGTGTAAATAACGTTTATCGCTATCTGCACTTAGTGTAAATAACGTTAATCGCTTAGTGTATCATTTATCGCTATCTGCACTTAGTGTAAATACGCTATTTATCGCTATTTATCGCTATCTGCACTTAGTGTAAATATTTATCGCTATCGCACCATTTATCGCTATCTGCACTTAGTGTAAATAACGTTTATCGCTATCTGCACTTAGTGTAAATAGCATTTATCGCTATCTGCACTTAGTGTAAATAACGTTTATCGCTATCTGCACTTGCACTTAGTGTAAATAACGTTTATCGCTATCTGCACTTAGTGTAAATAGAATTTATCGCTATCTGCGCTTAGTGTAAATAATGTTTATCGCTATCTGCACTTAGTGTAAATAATCGCTATTGCATGTAAATAACGCTATCGCTATCTCTGCACTTAGTGTAAATAACGTTTATCGCTATCTGCACTTAGTGTAAATAATCGTTTATCGCTATCGCCATCTGCACTTAGTGTAAATAACGCTATTTATATCGCTATCTGCACTTAGTGTAAATAACGTTTATATCTGCACTTAGTGTAAATAACGTTTATCATTTATCGCTATCTGCACTTAGTGTAAATAACGTAAATAAGCGTTTATCGCTATCTGCACTTAGTGTAAATAACGTTTATCGCTATTTATCGCTATCTGCACTTAGTGTAAATAATATAGCATTTATCGTTTATCGCGCATCTGCACTTAGTGTAAATAACATTTATCGCTATCTGCACTTAGTGTAAATAATGTTTATTTATCGCTATCTGCACTTAGTGTAAAATATCTGCACTTAGTGTAAATAGCGTTTATCTGCACTTTAAATAATGTTTATCGCTATCTGCACTTAGTGTAAATAACATTTATCGCTGCACTGCACTTAGTGTAAATAACATTTATCGCTATCTGCACTTAGTGTAAATAACATTTATCGCTATCTGCACTTAGTGTAAATTAGCACTTAATTTAACATTTATCGCTATCTGCACTTAATGTAAATAGCATTTATCGCTATCTGCACTTAGTGTAAATAACGTTTATCGCTATCTGCACTTAGTGTAAATAACGTTTATCGCTATCGCTATCTGCACTTAGTGTAAATAGCATTTATCGCTATCTGCACTTAATGTAAATAGCATTTATCGCTATCTGCACTTAGTGTAAATAATGTTTATCGCTATCGCTATCTGCACTTAGTGTAAATAGCATTTATCGCTATCGCACTTAATGTAAATATTTATCGCTATCTGCACTTAGTGTAAATAACGTTTATCGCTATCGCATCTGCACTTAGTGTAAATCGCTTATCTATCGCTATCTGCACTTAGTGTAAATAACGTTTATCGCTATCTGCACTTAGTGTAAATAACGTTTTATCGCTATCTGCACTTAGTGTAAATGTAAATATCACTATCGCTATCTGCACTTAGTGTAAATAACGTTTATCGCTATCTGCACTTAGTGTAAATAACGTTTATCGCTATCTGCACTTAGTGTAAATAACATTTATCGCTATCTGCACTTAGTGTAAATAGAATTTATCGCTATCTGCACTTAGTGTAAATAACGTTTATCGCTATCTGCACTTAGTGTAAATAAGCGTTTATCGCTATCTGCACTTAGTGTAAATAGAATTTATCGCTATCTGCACTTAGTGTAAATAACGTTTAACGCTATCTGCATTTAGTGTAAATAGAATTTATCGCTATCTGCACTTAGTGTAAATAACGTTTATTGCTATCTGCACTTAATGTAAATAACGTTTATTGGCTATCTGCACTTAGTGTAAATAACATTTAACGCTATCTGTACTTAGTGTAAATAATGTTTATCGTTATCTGCACTTAGTGTAAATAACGTTTATCGCTATCTGCAATTAGTGTAAATAACGTTTATCGCTATTGCTATCTGCACTTAGTGTAAATAACGTTTATCGCTATCTGCACTTAGTGTAAATAACGTTTATCGCTATCTGCACTTAGTGTAAATAGCATTTATCGCTATCTGCACTTAGTGTAAATAGCATTTATCGCTATCTGCATTTAGTGTAAATAGCATTTATCGCTATCTGCATTTAGTGTAAATAGAATTTATCGCTATCTGCACTTAGTGTAAATAACATTTATCGCTATCTGCACTTAGTGTAAATAACGTTTATCGCTATCTGCACTTAGTGTAAATAGAATTTATCGCTATCTGCACTTAATGTAAATAACGTTTATCGCTATCTGCACTGCTATCTGCACATAGTGTAAATAACGTTTATCGCTATCTGCACTTAGTGTAAATAACGTTTATCGCTATCTGCACTTAATGTGAATAACGTTTATCGCTATCGCTATCTGCACTTAGTGTAAATAACATTTATCGCTATCGCTATCTGCACTTAGTGTAAATAACGTTTATCGCTATCTGCATTTAGTGTAAATAACGTTTATCGCTATCTGCACTTAGTGTAAATAGCATTTATCGCTAATCACGCTAGTAGTCTACACTCATGCGACATAAGCAATGATGTACATCCGAGTGAACAAGACAGTATGTTAGTGAAGGAAGGGCACAAAAAATTGGACTTAAACCCAACCATGCGCTGCATCCACTATACATACTATATAGTAGGCAAAAAACAGTAGGCCTATGTGACAAAAAAAGTATGTCTGAATTCACAGCACTCATAAAAGAGCAGGCAAAAAGTACCCGGATGACCTACTATTTCCGCCGAGATTCTGAAGTGTGCACACAATGGTCACTTTACTATCCCATGAGGCCACGGGAGAACATTTGTGAATGGCAGTGAAGTGACGTAACTGATGCCTGTAGGTCACATAATAATTACAGCATTGCGAATGTAGTACATACAGATTATATTCATACTACACACATTCATACTATATAGAATGTACTTTTTTAACTAGTCATTTTAACAAGTACTTACTCAAGAGTGTATGTGATTTTTGGACACAGACCTTGGCTGAATCCGAAATAGCCCCCGGACAGCCATTTGTAGTGGTGTTCGAAACCATAGTGGACGTTATTGAGTGCACTCATTCTATCCCACAATGCACTTCAGTAATGATTATACAGGCAATGGACACTCAACAGCTGTCCGAATTCACTCACTTGTTTTCATTCACTCCTTCAAGTGAACTGTATTAGTGGACTAATATTGGGAAAAGTGATTGAGGGTTTAGAGGGCAATTTCAGATTCAGCCCTTGTCTGCTAACTTTGTCCATGGGTGCATCTCAATCAGTTCCCTAGCTCCCGAGCTCATGAATCAGTATATTGTGTAAATGAATTCAGGCACTAGTAAGGACGGTAAAGGATGCTGGCTCAATACTCATTGGGACACTGTTGACTCTATTTCCGGTGACGTGACAACGTCCTCATTGTACATCATCATTACTGGTATTTATGAACAACAGCAGACCTTATATCTTTCTGACATTACTTATTATTTAATGTATATTATGATAAATACTTTGCTTGTTACATATACATGCAACATTTCAGGCGTAAATAAATTATAAATGTTAGCTAGATTGTGTTCATTACCTGTCTAATGATACATATTTATCCTGAAATATAATAAAATAATGCTTTCTATTTTTAAAAACATATATTCCGTGTTGTTATCCGTCGTTATGTGTAGTTTGTTAGCTTACGTGATTTAAGTTTTGTGCTTCAGAACTTCCATTAAGGGAAGATAGTGAGCATCGATGCACCCTGGGTTTTGTGGTACATTATGGGACTTTTTAGGGAGCGAACATTTCAGTGCAGTGGGATGATTCTGCGATTGAGACAGCCCTAAAATGGCCGATTCCCTGATCAGTGTTAGGGAGCTGATTGAGACACACCCCATATAAGAGATTTCCTGGAAAGTCATAAGTTATTACTTCTACGAGTCCGGTTTGGAGTTTCTGGGAGAGAGCGCCCTCTGGCTTCCAGTATGAATGAAACACAATTACACAAGAGTTTAGCACGCCATCATTTTTACATTGCTTCGTTTTGGATAAGAATAAAACTTCAGTCCATGCATAGACTATATTGTCTCTTTGAATTTAAATCTAGATTTATTCACATTATTCACAATCTAGATTTATGGCCCATGAAAACCGGTCATGAACACACTTACCCGAAAAAAGTGTGGCGGACATGTTGCATTCTATGCCTATGCTTAGTGATATATTTTCAAATAATTTTTTGCTGTCATAATCTTTAATCAAAATGCGATAAACTTTCTTCTGTGGAACATAGAAGATATTTTGAAAAAAAGAAAGAAAAAAAAGTGGGTTCCAATATTTTTTGGTTGCTGACATTCTTCAAAATATCTTCTTTTATGTTGCACGAAAAACTATTTTGGAATCGGTGAGTAAATGATGACAGATTTTTTTTCTCCAATCCAGTATGCAGTGCTCCCCTTTTCACAAATCTATTCAACAATGGATGTATAAAATCGTAACTTTACTGCTCATCTGCTCAGTCAGTTTCTTCCACAGAAGTCTCTGTTGCTGGATATCGTCAGCTGCTTTCTTAAAAAATGATCACTGAATATCACTGTCAGTGTGAAAATGGCTCCTCTGGGGATGGACAGTGTGAACTTCTCTGGCTCTGTTTCCATCTGGTGTTAAGATGCGTTTTTTACTGCTGTGATCATAAGTGGTCAGCCAAGACGCATACTGTTTCCACCTGGTATTAAAATGCATGTCTTCTAGGAACACTTCTGTTTCAATTTCTTCGAGACGCCCCTCTCTTATGTCATCACTCTACATCACTTTCTAGGGAGCAAGGGTTCACCGTACAAATACTACTGACTGAACAAACCCATGTTATGTAGATTACGTGTGATCGGAAAGGAAGCAAATGAAAAGGATAAAAAAGCAGCTGTGTTTTGCTGCACTGCAGCAAAGTTTGAATTGCATAATGTTTTGGGGCGCTTTCTTTCAACACGTCCCACAATGATTATGTATTAGGTCAGTAGGCGAAGCGTAGGTGGCCTTTTGTTAAACACACTACAAAGTAATCCGGTTGAATGTGTTTTCAAATATCTCTGGAAGGGGTCAAAAGTGGACAAGCTCAAAATGTTTTAGGCCCTGTGTACCTGTATTTAGCTATGTCCACTTGCTATCAGATCAATGAAAATGCATCAGGGGCCTCTGTTTTCATTTGCGTTGGTGGTTTCTGGATCACTTCGTATTTGCATATGGATAAACTTTGCGAACTCTAGCAGCTCAACATTGTCCACACTGCCAGTGGCTGTTTTTTGATAGTCCTTAGTAGACTTTCCTAGTTTCCTAGTGACATTTGAGGTTTATGTAATGTTTATGAGGTTTAAGTATATGCTTTAAATTTGAAATGTCTGTGGAGGAGCTCTGACCTCATATGTGGGACCATTTGAAAGCTTAGAGTCTCTATTTTCTGGAGATATGCATCACTTTACACTAAATTACTCTGGGACCATATCCACATACAGTGGTCAATACACAATTTTGGTGTCATTTTACAGGAAACCCTTTGAAGTTACATAAACCACTGCTAAAAGTGATAAACATTTGAGTATATGTTGTCTGAGCTGTAATAAAGCCAATTTTGTTGGCTATAAATTAATTTTTTAAAGTGTATATCTCAGGCCCTGTGTGCTCTAGCACCCTGCAGGCAGTTTTGGCTGTTTCCAGCTTATGTCAGCAAACACTGAAAAAAACGTCTCGGTTACGTATGTAACCCTCGTTCCCTGAAGGAGGGAACGGAGACGCCACGTCGGAGTACCGACGAATAGGAATCTCGCTCGCGAGAGCCAATCTACTTCGAGTGTAACTAAAACGAGCCAATGCACATTGGCATGCAATGATTACACCAGGTGCTCATGCCACGCTGTGCGGGTATAAATGAGACACAGGTGATTGCATCAAATTAGCCTTTTGCTGAGGAGCCGAGTAGGTAGGCAGGCACCCCAGCAGGGTACAGAGGACATGGCGACGGGACGTGGCGTCTCCGTTCCCTCCTTCAGGGAACGAGGGTTACATATATGTAACCGAGACGTTCCCATTCAGTCGGTCACTCTCGACGCCACGCCGGAGTACCGGACGAATAGGAATCCCTACCAAAGTGCCATGGCCTCTGCCCCCTTCCAGTGCCCAGTGTGAGCCACCTGAGCTCTCTTACCTGATGAGACGGGGCTCACACCAGGAAGTCCATCACTGCTGTTCCGCATGACCTTGTTCAGTGATTATTGGATGACACTGGGAAAGCGTGCCCTAGAAAAGGGGCCGCTGCGAAGCCCACATCGTACCCCGGAGGAGTTATGTGGAGTACAAAGCTGAGCCGTAGCCCGCAAGGGAGGAGGGGCTCAGTCCCGGTGACGGGAAGGCTCTCCAAAGGAAAGACACAGGCTTCCCGTAGGAGCGACCGTGGAAGAAATATGGGATCCCGCAGGGTCACTCATATAAGCCCAGCCCATTACCGGTTCTCAAGGATTCAGCGGCAGGGCCTGATGCCCGACGTCCCGCGACGTCCGGCACCGAGGGAGATGGAGGACTCACAGAGTTTGCTTCTGGAGAATAAGAGCGCCGGAGCGCAGCAAGCCGACAAGAGCCGGGGCCTCTCAGTGCTTCTACCCGTTTGAGGTGAGAACACAGGAGGAGACCGGCTCTACACGTAGGCTATAGAATCTAGCGAACGTGTTGGGTGTCGCCCAGCCCGCAGCTCTACAGATGTCTGACAGCGAGGCGCCACGTGCCAGCGCCCAGGAGGATGCAACACTTCTAGTAGAGTGTGCTCGCACCCCGAGCGGACAGGGCACACCTTGTGCTTGGTAAGCCAAGGTGATGGCATCCACTATCCAGTGGGCCATCCTCTGCTTGGAGACAGCCTTTCCCTTCTGCTGGCCTCCGTGACAGACAAAGAGCTGATCTGAGGTTCTGAAGCTTTGAGTTCTATCCACGTAGATCCGCAGAGCGCGGACGGGACAGAGCAAAGCTAGGGCTGGGTCTGCCTCCTCCGGGGGCAGCGCTTGCAGGTTCACCACCTAGTCCCTGAAGGGAGTGGTAGGAACCTTGGGCACATAGCCAGGCCGGGGCCTTAGTACCACGTGGGTATTACCCGGCCCGAACTCTAGGCATGATTCGTCGACCGAAAATGCCTGCAGGTCCCCTACCCTCTTGATGGAGGCCAATGCAGCCAACAGCAAAGTCTTCATAGACAGAATCTTTAGCTCTGCTGACTGCAAAGGCTCGAATGGGGCATTCTGGAGTGCTCGGAGCACCAGAGCAAGATCCCAAGAGGGTATGGAGGAACCTGACCTAAGGAACCTGACGACCAGGTCGTGCTTCCCAACCGACTTACCTTCTACGTGGTCGTGATAGGCGGATATAGCAGCAACATAGACCTTGAGGGTGGAGGGTGACAGCCTACGCTCCAACCCTTGTTGCAGGAAGGAAAGCACAGACGCGATCGAACATCTTCGGGGTCCTCTCGTGAGAAGAACACCACTCGACGAACAGGTTCCACTTCGAGGCGTAAGCCTGTCTTGTAGACGGTGCACGTGCGAAGTGATGGTGTTAACTACCTCTTGGGGTAAGTCACCTAGAACCTCCGCGCCCCGTCCCCGGGGCCAGACATGAAGCTTCCACAGGTCTGGACGCGGGTGCCACAGGGGTGCCCGTCTCTGAGTCAGAAGGTCCTTCCTCAGAGAATCGGCCAAGGAGGGGCTGTCGCGAGGAGCATAAGTTCTGGGAACCAGGTCCGGTTGGGCCAGTACGGCGCCACCAGCAGGAGCTGCTCCTCGTCCTCCTGACCTTGCACAGTGTCTGTGCAAGTAGGCTCACTGGGGAAGCGTGATATTTGCGCAGCCCCTGGGGCCAGCTGTGCGCAAGGGCATCCGTGCCGAGTGTACCCTCGGTCAGCGAATCAGAACCACTGGCAGTGGGACGTTTTGGGGAAGCAAACAGGTCGACCTGTGCCACCCTGAACTGTCTCCCGATCAGCTGAACCACCTGGGGTGGAGTCGCCACTCCCTGGGAGCGCAGCTCGAGAGCTCGTCGGCCACACGGTTGCGCACACCAGGGACATGAATGGCCTGAAGCGACCTCAGACACTTCTGACTCCAGAGGAGGAGATGGCGGGCGAGTTGCGACACATGCGACGGGAGCGCAGACCACCTTGTCGGTTGATATACGCAACAGCCGCAGTGTTGTCCGTGTGGACCAGTACATCTTTGCCCGTAACCGCCCTTTGAGGCGGCTCAGAGCAAGATGTACTGCTAGCAACTCGAGGCAATTGATGTGCCAATGCAGGTGCGGGCCCGCCCAAACCCCTGACACTGCATGCCCGTTGTAACGTGGCTCCCAGCCCATGGCGGAGGCATCCGTGAAAACCACAGTATGCCTGGACACCTGTTCCAGGGGCACTCCAGCCCGAAGGAACAAAGGGTCTGACCACGGACTGAAGGACTGGCGACAGGCTGGTGTGATGCTCACCCGGTGAGTGCCGCGTTGCCACGCCCATCTCGGGACTCGGCCGTAGCCAATGCTGAAGCGGTCTCATATGAAGCAGGCCGAGCGGCGTTACTGCCGCCGCGGCTGCCATATGCCCCAGGAGCCTCTGAAACCGTTTCAGTGGAACCGCCATCCTGCCCTGAAACGTGTTCAGGCAGTTCAGCATTGACTGGACATGCTCCTCTGTGAGGCGCGCTGCCTGCTCGACCGAATCCAACTCCATACCGAGAAAAGAGATCCTCTGCCCGGGGGCGAGTTTGCTCCTTTCCCAGTTGACCCAAAGACCCAACTGGCTGAGGTGTCTGAGCACCAGGTCCCTGTGTTCGCACAACTGATCCCAGGACTGTGCTAGAAAGAGCCAGTCGCCGAGATAGTTGAGGATGCGAACGCCCCGTTCTCTCATGGGCACGAGGGCCCCCTCCGTGACTTTCGTAAAGACATGGGGGACAGGGACAGGGCAGGACTTTGTACTGATATGCTCAACCCCGCAAAGGGCAGAAATGACTTGTGTCGAGGAAGGATCTGACATATGCTCAACCCTTCAGGTGCGCTGCAAACCAATCTTGGGGCCGGATGCATTGAAAATGCGAAGGATCGAGCGA
Source organism: Paracanthobrama guichenoti (assembly GCA_018749465.1). Taxonomy (NCBI): domain Eukaryota; kingdom Metazoa; phylum Chordata; class Actinopteri; order Cypriniformes; family Gobionidae; genus Paracanthobrama; species Paracanthobrama guichenoti. Next base: position 38,776,033 of record CM031950.1, on the reverse strand, counting down.
CTTGAACGGTAGCTTGTGGAGGCTCGATTCAGGACTCGCAGGTCAAGATTGGCCGTAACCCACCGGCTTTCTTGGGCAATGAAACCAATCTAGAGGCCGGTCTTCATATCGGCTGGAGGACCGGCTCTATCGCGCTTCGCCAGCAGGACAGCGATCTCACACACAGGACATGGGCATCTGCAGCATTCACCGAAGTGAAGCGGATGCCCCTGATCCTGGGGGCGCCAGGCGAACTGAATCGCGTAGCCGAGCCTGATGGTCCGAATGAGCCAGCGCACTGAGCCAATGAGCCAGGACGGACCGAGGAGCACAGCCAGGCTCCCAGGGACCGTACAAGCAGGACCATAGGGACCACCGGTACCCAGCTTGTCTCGTGGAGGAGGCCCGCAGCGAGGTGAGTGTGCCGTGCAACACTTACCTGATTCCACAGGTGGGCAGCAGGAACATGAGGGGGTTGTCCACTGCTGCCCGCTGGCGAAGAGGGAGGATGAGTGTGGTCCGGCGTCTGACCGGCCACAACTCTCCGAGCCCCCTGCGGACCCGGAGATGGAAGGAACTGCTCTTGTGTTGAGAATTTGGGTACCGCTGGGGCTGAGCCCAGCGGCGGAACAGAGACAAAATGGAACACAAGATTCTCCTCCCGGCCCTCCACCGGGGGATGGAGCGGTGTGGTCACCATCTCCAGAAGAGCAGTCCTCCTCACCTCCGGGTCGCCCGTCTCGTGGCAGCCTGCCCTTGGCCTTGCCTCCCCTCTTGGCAGGCCTCTGGACGGGTAGGGCGGCCTGCTTGCGCGCCGGCCCACAACGCCGCTGGGTGGAGGCTGCTGCTGCGCGCAGGAGCGGAGGCAGACGCAGGCGGCCGCCCTCGGCGACGAGCAGGCTGAGGCGCTGCCGGGGCGCGGGTGGAGACAGCAGCTGACCGCCGAGGCAGAATGTGACTGACCGCCTCAGTCTGCTTCTGTGCGCCGAGAACTGATGGGCGAAGTTCTGGGCCGCGTCGCCGAAGAGGCCAGTCTGGGAGACGGGGGAGTTAAGGAACCTGACTTTGTCGGTCTCCCTCATGTCCGCCAGACACAGCCAGAGGTGGCGTTCCTGGACCACCATAGTGGACATCGCACGACCCACCACGCCCGCGCCAGAACCTTCGCCGCACGAAGCGCGAGGTCCGTTGCGGTTCTCAGTTCCTGGAGAACTGCAGGATCGTGACCACCCTCGTGCAAGGTCTTCAGAGCCGGGCCTGATGGACCTGCAACAACGCCAGCGTGCAAAGCGGAGCCTGCCTCTCCACAAGCCAGGTAGGCCTTCCCGATCAGATCGGATGAGTACCTACAGGCCCGGAGGGAAGACACGGGTTCCCCTGGAAGTGGAGTTAGGGCACAGTTGCATAGCAACGGCCCGTTCCACGGGGAACCTGCGTGTATCCCTTTGCAGGTCCGCCATCGAGGGTGGTGAGGAGGAGGATCCACTAGGCCGGTTTCGGGCAGTAAAAGGTGCCGTCCACGACCTTGTGAGCTCCTCGTGCACCTCCGGGAAAAAGGCACCGGGTGGGGCGCTGAGAACCAGCACGGGCCACCCCGAGAAACCAATCATCCAGCCTTGAGGATTCGGGACACGGTGGAGGGTTCCACACGAGCCCGACTCTCTCGGCGGCCGGGCAAGCATAGCCATCATCTCCGGATCAGTATCGGGCACAGCGGGTCTACCGGAGGAGCCCCTGCGCCGACACATCCTCTCCAGAGAGTTCTGACCCTCCCTCCGATGCAGCGATGGACATCTGGTCCTCAAGGGAGCCCCAAAGGATACGGATGGTGCACATCTCGTGGATGGCCCACACTGCGTTCCAATGGCAGCTCTACTGGCTGCGGAGTGCGAGAGGGATGAGGGTTCCCCGGGGTTGGTTCCTGGGGAAACGCGCTCACCGTAACCCTCAAATCAGCCGGGCTACTGCCTGAAGTAACTCTCTGAGGAGAGTTAGATCGCGGCAGAGGCACAGAGGCTCCGCCCTTGCGAGACGGAGCCGCGATCGCAACTCCGAGATGGTCATGTTCCCGCAGTGAGAACATGATTCATCCACCAGCGCTGCCTCAGCGTGCTGAACGCCCAAACACGAGATACAGCGCTGATGACCATCCTCGGTGACAGGAAACCACCAAGATCCAGAAACACACAGATAGAATGTCATCTTGAAAAAGACGCAAGCTCTATCTGTGTAAGCTCTTTCAGAAGGACGCTCTCCTTGGTGCTGAAGCACGCAGGGGGAGGGGTCGCGGCGACACCGTCAGGGATAGTGCAGCCTGACGTGCACACTCTCTCACACGAAGGCGCCCTCTTACCAGCCGTGGGAACGGCTTTTTAGCGCTCTCCACCTAGCGCACCGAACCGGCTGTGAGAACAGCCTTTGTGATCGTTCTGTTCAAACAACAAAGAGAGATGATCGGAAAACCACACGACCCGCTGCTGTGCCGTCACACCAACACCGAATGAAGAGATCGCTTCCGAAAGGCGGCTTCCGTCTTCAGTCAGGACTGCGAAGTAAGGAGTGATATCTGTAGTAACCATCTACCACTCGGCCGAAGCAAAATGCTAATTTGATGCAATCACCTGTGTCTCATTTATACCGCACAGCGTGGTGGCATGAGCACCTAGTGTAATCATTGCATGCCAATGTGCATTGGCTCGTTTTAGTTACACTCGAAGTAGATTGGCTCTCGCGAGCGAGATTCCTATTCGTCGGTACTCCGACGTGGCGTCGAGAGTGACCGACTGAATGGGAACTAATTTTGTGACACTTGCATATTGCATTTATACCACTGTATATGGGGAGACTTGTATTGGAGAGATTTGCCTTTGGCTTTTGGCTTGCTCATTTGGGGAAATTTCAACTATATTACCGATCTGCCCGCATTGACACTATATGATAATTGAAATTAGCTGGATAACATCATCGTTTTCACCAGAGCGGCTGTACAGCCAAATCAAATTCTGTTACATTATTTTCCGGTTAACACTGTGAAGCTGCTTTGAAACAATTGGACTGGTAAAAAGCGCTGTATAAATAAAGGTGATTTGATTAATATTCCTCCCTTCAGATCCATTTGAATAAATCTTGCATACAACATAATACAGACAAAATTCGATAAAAGATTAGATAAAAATCTAGTGGAACAAGCCAAAACTGTCTGCAGGGTGCTAGAGCACACAGGGCGTGAGTTATACACTTTCAAAAATGAATTTATAAACAAAAAATCAAAAAGCGCCTCTTTTTGGGTGGACTCTTTTTAGCTTAGGCAACATATACTTAAATGTTTATCACTTTTAGCAGTGTTTTATGCAACTTTAAGGAGTTTCCTGTAAAATGATACCAAAATTGTGTATTTAGACCACTGTATGTGGGTATGGGAAGCTTTTCAATCTGGGTAGGCCAAATCCAGGCGGAAATCCCCAAAAATGGTCCCAGAGCTAAGGAGGCGACATCTGCTTGGTTTTGATTATCATCTCTCACGGATAGCATAGTTCTTCTTCCATCATTAAAGTGTATTATTTCCACGCGTTTTAAAGCTAAATTAGTTTAATCTTCTAATGGATTGTTTTATCTGAAGCACACAGACAACTGACTGTCAGACGTCAAGTCTCGGGAGTAACTTCTCTTGCACATTTTTTGTTGTTTAAACTTTCAAATACACACAAGGGTCTTGTACACTATTGTTGCTTTGCGAAAACAAAATGGCGGTGACGTGGGTGGAAACGTGCAGATTAAGGGGCGTTATAATAAGATCCCCTTCCTACATCAGAAGGGGAGATAAATCTGAGCGGCTCACTTTTTCACATGCTTGCAGAGAAAGGCTTACCGAAACAAAGTTACTGAGTTGTCCTTCACGTTTTCTGGGTTGGTAGATGCACCGGGGACCTGATTATAGCACTTAAACACAGAAAACAGTCAGATTTTCATGATATGAGCCCCTTTAATTGAGTTTTAAGTATGATTTTAAATTTTGAGAAACTACAAACCACAGAATCCCAATAGACATGAAGTCAAGGACACAAGAATACATTAGTGCAGCCATAATAGTATATGAAAAAGCAACAACAAACCGCCCAGAGTTCAGATGTAATGACCCAGTCTTTTTTTGATCTTATAAAAACATCTTATTATTCATTTTTACTCTCTTTTCATTTGCATTTAGGTCAACAACGTGCTTCTTCCCTGAGAGTGAGGAGAAAAGCGGTGGTAACAGAGCCAGTAACCGTGGAGCCCAAACTAGTCTTACAAAACCCGCCAATCAGCTATACCAAGAGTCAAGAGTAAGAGCTCTCTGAATATCTCAGCTCACTCTCATGTCTCCTTCTGCTACTGGCTACATTTCCCCAGTTTCCCCAGTACATTTCCCCTAGCTCTTTGTCTATATATCTTTCTATTTCTTTCAGGTCAAAGCGGCTGATAGAATCGGCTCTAGCAGAAAATGAGTGCATGAAATATCTAGACAGGGATCAGATGCTGTGTTTGGTGGATTCTGCCTATCCCATCACACTCAAACAGGGTGTGTGTGTTTTCCAGGAAGGGGATAATGGAACCCAGGCATACATAGTTGAAGGTGAGGAAGAGTGTGAGAATGAAAGAGTTGTTCTCACCTCATAATCCCTCTCAGAAGGGTACGAGTTTTCTTTGGACTCGCATTGCATGTTGATTTGTGAGCATGTCTGAACATTCAGAGATCCCAGTGCTTACATGGTTTTCTTATAACCTATGCTCAAATGTCACTCATTATTAGCCGAGGTCCAGTCATGCCTCCAGGCATATCTGAATAATTTATTTCTTTATGGATTGCAGTGAGATGTGCTTATGTTATGGTACTGTTTGTCTTTTTCTTTCAGCTCCTAGTTACCCTTCAGCTCTCTTACCAAAGCGACTTTACATACAATGAATGTGATTTCAGTGCAACATATTCCTGGATCAACATCTTTGTTGATCCTGGAACAACATTCCAATCAACCAATCAGATTTGAGGGACAAGTTTACAGTTTATGTCAGGTTTAGACTTACAACTAGGGTTAGGTGCTTCTACATCTGCTATTCACCATTTAACTATGATTTTAGGGATAAGTTATGGGTAGGATTAAGACAAATTGTTTTGGGACAAGGAATGGTCTCAGGATCAACTACACAAAGTCTTACTCAAAAGTTTACACCCCCTTTGCAGAACTGAAACCGTGAACATTTTTAAATAGAAGATGAAGATGTCCATATTTGTATTATTTTGTCAAAACATCAGTTTTTTTCATCAGTTATTTAGTACTGCCCTTCAGAAGCAACAGAAGATAATTACATGTTTCCCGGAAGACAAATTAATTACAATTTACCTTGATCTTCAATTTCAAAAAGGCTCTTAATGCGTTGTGTTTCCTTCTGGAGCATCAGTGAAGGAATGTTTTTGAGTCAACTGTGGATCATCTAGGGAACAACACACAGTAATATGAATCAAGGGTTCATAAACTTTTGAACGGGGTCATTTTTATTTTTTTTTGTCTTGTGGACTATATGTAAACAAACATCCTTTATGTTAATATCTTATTCAGGACAGTACTAAATAATTAAAAAAACATGCATTTTGTATGATCCCTCTTATTTTGTTAAAATTATTCACATTTTCACAGATTCTGCAAGGGATGTGTAACCTATGTTTTAAAATAAATCTATTTAAAATAAATGCTGTTGTTTTGAACTTTCTATTCATCCAATAATTCTGAATAAATGTACAGTGGTCTGAAAAAGGGTTTGCCCCCCTTCCTGATTTCTTATTTTTTAGCATTTTTGTCACACTTAAATGTTTCAGATCAAATGAAGGTTGTTATTATTAAGGGAAAACAAAATCCAAACCTACACGGCCCTGTGTGAAAAAGTGTTTGCCCCACCTGTTAAAACATAACTTAACTGTGGTTTATCTGAGTTTAATTTCTCTAGCCACATCCAGGTCTTATTACTGCCACACCTGTTCTCAATCAAGAAATCACTTAAATAGGGCCTGCCTGACAAAGTGAAGTAGACCAAAAGATCTTCAAACGCTAGACATCATGCAGAGATCCAAAGAAATTCAGGAACAAGTGAGAAAGTAATGAAATCTATTAGTCTGGAAAAGGTAATAAAGCCATTTCTAAAGCTTTGGGACTCCAGCGAACCACAGTGAGAGCCATTATCCACAAATGGCGACAGTGGTGAACCTTCCCAGGAGTGGCTGGCCGACCAAAATTACCCCAAGAGCACAGCGACGACTCATCCAAGAGGTCACAAAAGACCCCACAACAACATCCAAAGAACTGCAGGCCTCACTTGCCTAAGTTAAGGTCAGTGTTCATGAGTCCACCGTAAGAGACTGGGCAAAAATGGCCTGCATGACGAAAACCACTGCTGAGCAAAAAGAACATTAAGGCTCATTTCATTATTGCCAGAAAACATCTTAATAATCCTGAAGACTTTTGGGAAAATACTCTGTGGACTGACGAGACAAAAGTTGAACTATTTGGAAGGTGTGTGTCCCATTTCAGAAAAAGAACATCATACCCATACCAACAGTAAAATATGGTAGTGGTAGTGTGATGTCTGGGGCTGTTTTGTTGCTTCAGGACCTGGAAGACTTGCTGTGATAAATGAAATCATGAATTCTGCTGTCTACCAAATAATCCTGAAGGAGAATGTCTGGCCATCTGTTCGTGACCTCGAGCTGAAGCGAACTTGGCTTCTGCAGCAGGACAATGATCCAAAACACACCAGCCAGTCCGCCTCTGAATGGCTGAAGAAAAACAAAATGAAGACTTTGGAGTGGCCTAGTCAAAATCCTGACCTAAATCCTATTGAGATGCTGTGGCGTGACCTTAAAAAGTCAGTTCATGCTCAAACTCTTCATTGTAGCTGAATTACAACAATTCTGCAAAGATGAGTGGGCCAAAATTCCTCCACAGCGCTGTAAAAGACTTTTCGCAAACGCTTGATTGCAGATGTTGCTGCTAAGGGTGGCCCAACCAGTTATTAGGTTTAGGGGGCAATCACTTTTTCACACAGCGCCATGTAGTTTTGGATTTTGTTTTCCCTTTTATTGTAACAGCCTTCATTTAAAAACTGCATTTTGGGTTTACTTGTGTTATCTTTGACTAATATTTAAATGTGTTTGATTTGAAACATTTAAGTGTGATAAACATGCAAAAAAATAAGAAATCAGGAAGGGGGCAAACACTTTTTCACACCACTGTATCACGATTTTCACAAAAATATTAAGCAGCCCAACTGTTTTCAACAGCACTAATAAGATATGTTTCTTGAGCACTAAATCAGCATGTTAGAAGGTTTTCTCAAGGAACAAATATTATAATATATTCAAATAGTCATAAACAGTTATTAAACTGTAATAATATTTCACAATATTACTGTTTTTATTACTGTATATTTAATAAGCACCTTGGTGAGCATAAGACAAGAAAAACTGACTGTCACCCAAACTTTTGAACAACAACAACTAATATTATATTACAGTATATTAGATATTTTGTCAGTGACTGTTTTTTGTAGGGTTTTTATAACATAATCATTAACATGGCATTTATTGATTGATTGGTTACCAAATAACCAATAATGAGCCCATGAGCCAGCAAGGTAACGTATTGCAACTACATGTCAATTTACTCTACTACCTCGAACCCTAAACTAACAGTCTGCAGTCTACTACAGCCACATGTATGACATGTGCTGACATGTACACTCACCTAAAGGATTATTAGGAACACCATACTGATACTGTGTTTGACCCCCTTTTGCCTTCAGAACTGTCTTAATTCTACGTGGCATTGATTCAACAAGGTGCTGAAAGCATTCTTTAGAAATGTTGGCCCATATTGATAGGATAGCATCTTGCAGTTGATGGAGATTTGTGGGACACACATCCAGGGCACGAGGCTCCCATTCCACCACATCCCAAAGATGCTCTATTGGGTTGAGATCTGGTGACTGTGGGGGCCATTTTAGTACAGTGAACTCATTGTCATGTTCAAGAAACCAATTTGAAATGATTCAAGCTTTGTGACATGGTGCATTATCCTGCTGGAAGTAGCCATCAGAGAATGGGTACATGGTGGTCATAAAGGAATGGACATGGTCAGAAACAATGCTCAGGTAGGCCGTGGCATTTAAACGATGCCCAATTGGCACTAAGGGGCCTAAAGTGTGCCAAGAAAACATCCCCCACACCATTACACCACCACCACCAGCCTGCACAGTGGTAACAAGGCATGATGCATGTTCTCATTCTGTTTACGCCAAATTCTGACTCTACCATCTGAATGTCTCAACAAAAATCGAGACTCATCAGACCAGGCAACATTTTTCCAGTCTTCAACTGTCCAATTTTAGTGAGCTTGTGCAAATTGTAGCCTCTTTTTCCTATTTGTAGTGGAGATGAGTGGTACCCGGTGGGGTCTTCTGCTGTTGTAGCCCATCCGCCTCAAGGTTGTGCGTGTTGTGGCTTCACAAATGCTTTGCTGCATACCTCGGTTGTAACGAGTGGTTATTTCAGTCAAAGTTGCTTTTCTATCAGCTTGAATCAGTCGGCCCATTCTCCTCTGACCTCTAGCATCAACAAGGCATTTTCGCCCACAGGACTGCCACATACTGGATGTTTTTCCCTTTTCACACCATTCTTTGTAAACCCTAGAAATGGTTGTGCGTGAAAATCCCAGTAACTGAGCAGATTGTGAAATACTCAGACCGGCCCGTCTGGCACCAACAACCATGCCACGCTCAAAATTGCTTAAATCACCTTTCTTTCCCATTCTGACATTCAGTTTGGAGTTCAGGAGAATGTCTTGACCAGGACCACACCCCTAAATGCATTGAAGCAACTGCCATGTGATTGGTTGATTAGATAATTGCATTAATGAGAAATTGAACAGGTGTTCCTAATAATCCTTTAGGTAAGAGTATTTGCAAGTTAAGTTTGACATATAGTTACAAAGATACTTATAAAGAAGTGGACTATTGAAATAAAGTGTAACTGCCAATGGTGTTAAATTCTGCAACAATTGATCAACTGCCGTTAAGTATCTTTACTTGCATGTACATTTCATTTTAATCTGATTTTATACATGCTGGATGAAGCCAAGCTACAGTCTAATTATACATATCTGTTAGTCCAACTTCATTTTAAAAAAGACTTCCCAGCAAGCAATAGCCGTCATTGCAACCTGCTGGGTTGTGCTTTTATTCCGATTGAAATCAAGAACAAGCAGCAAAGAGTCACATAGAATTCTTAAAGATACAGTATCAAAAACATCCTGTTTAATTGTAAAGGTCAAAGAGAAGGAGCAAAATTGTCATAATAATAAATTATTTCATTGGTGCAAGTCACCTTGACTAACATTTCAAGTGGATTTCAGACAATCATTCATTCTGTTCCTTTCTCTGACTGAGGCACAATAATTAGTATGCACCTCCCATAGCGTTTGCAGGATCAGGCAGGTAGCAAGAGAAGTGTGAGACTGACCTGCTTCTGGGAAGATAGAGCAAGAAAACATTCCTGCTGGTGATGTGAGGTGGAATGAGTTTTCAAATGTCAGTGCGTGTCTAAATACCCAGGTTGCAAGTTTAAAAAAAAAAGGAGAGCAGGAGAGAGAGATCTATTACAATCCATTAAAGTGTTCATCAATACCTGTCCGTGAGCTGTGCTAATCCCCAGCTGTGATTTGTTAAAAAGGAGGGCAGTATTTGTCCTGATGTGCCGGATTGTTTGGGCTCTGAGCATCTCCGTGCCTAATCTGTGAGAGGTCAGATTCAGATCATCTGTCTATGTGAGTGGCATACTGCCGCTCAACACCTGTCACTTCCGGCAACCTTGAGGGATGTAGTTGACGTGTATGTGTATGTGTATGTGTATGTGTATGTGTATGTGTGTATGTGTGTTTGTGTGTTTGTGTTTGTTAACAGAGGGAAAACTGGAGGCATCCAGGGCTGGCCAGAGGCTGCACGTCATTGAGCCGGGGATGATGTTTGAAGAACTGTCTCTCATTCATAATCACACCTGCTCCACTACTGTCACAGGTATTGACATATGTGCATTCAATTCACACACACACACACACACACACACACACACACACACACACACACGCACACACACACACTTGCAGCCAACAAAGGAGGAACAAACCAAAGTGCTGTTATTATTATAGCTCAGAGGGCTTAATACTGTCCTTTGTTAGTGTTTCTCTGAATACTCCTTAAAGGGGTCCTATAAGAGCTTGTGTTAGCAGCTCTGATTACCTCATGCAGACACGCAATGAAAATGTCAGAAAATGTTCAGCCTTCTATGTTCAAACTGGAGTAGGACAATAATAGAGAGACGCAAGAAGAAGTGACAACATGTAGAATGAGACAGGAAGTTTCTGAATGGTTAGTTGATGAATTTATGAGTGAACTAATCTTCAAGTCATTGATTAGCATATTCTGTCATGATAATCTATAAATCGCTCTTGTGGGAACTGTTGTAAGATGCCTTCAGAGCCAGAGAATACATGCTGCATGAAGATAGAACATAGTTTAGTATAATTACGGTTATAACTTATGTTGTCATCTTGCTTTATGACGTTATTGCATTTGTGTTCATACTGTATTGCAATAAATGTGAAAAGACGGGTGCAACAGCTTGAACAGACTCTCAAATGTGCTCTACAACAACTCTTCCTCTTCTCAACATGGCCTTTGTTGCGCGTTCCAGGGGGCGGAGTATATGTAAATTTCAGGGTTAGTGATGTCACTAACCCATGAAGAAGCTTGTGTAGTCCCTACCAGCCGTTTGTTGTAGTCCTTAGTAAGCGATTTCTGTAAAAGGAAATATCTCACTTTGCTTTGAACTTTTGAGCGTCGTAACTTTGCAGATGTTATGCTCAAACAGCAACATTACACACTAGCTAAAGTTAAAAAAGTGAAATCATAATCAACCACCTCTTTAATAAATGAGGCAGTTTTTGACATACAGTAAGAGTATGAAAGTATAACATGGCTGTGGGGATAGTATGAATCAGATCATTTGGTTTTGGAAGAATTTGATGAGAAATATAAAATTTATACTGGGAAATCTGTCTTTTGATTGCAGACTTTAGTGGTTTGTTCAAATCTGTTTGAGATATATTCTGAAACTCTTAAAAAATAATAATAATAATATATATATATTATGGAATATTGCAATATTTATTTAAATTATTTCATCATTATTATTATTTATTTTAATTAATGCGCCCTTGTACTCTTTAATCAAAATAACTTCCCCTCCCTCTTGCAATGACATGGGGTCTGTTCTTTGTATGTGGATTAGCAGGATTTCATTGTTGATGATTTGACATGATCCAGGATTATTTGGTTCTTTGTAGCTCATTCCGGATCTGCTGTCATAGCAACAGGCCTGTAAGATCAAACCTGCTCGGGAGCAGTCTTGTTTAATGTAAACAGGATTAGACTGCATCTTTTTAAGCGGAGGTGATGCTTAAAGTCTGTCCCAACAACTGCTGCTTTCTTACAAGAGTACCCCCAATGAAACAGGGACAATAATTATAAATTAATTATAATTAATTTAAATAATAATATTATAATGTTGTGTAGTCTATCATAATATAAACTCATTGGGAGATTCATTTGTGAAGGAATAATAACCTGTCACTCACTTGAGATCGACCAATAGCAAACCACAACCATAAACAAAATCAAGCCCCGCCCTACATTTGTTCTTGTTCAAGAGGCATTTCAATCAGATTTAAAAAAGTCTCAATTTGCTCTCCATTTATTAATATTGTTATAGGAAAAGCAGTATAAATAGTAAAGATCTCATGTAAAGATGCTCACAAAGTGAGTGTAGTACTACACGTCATTTTTTTCCAGTTTAATCCCACTTGGGATGCTTTGAGTGTGTCTGGGTAATCAGAGCATTTCCACCATCAGCCGTCTGAAGCTGTACACTGAGATCAGTGGAATTTGACATCAAAGGAAAAATCATATCAATTCTCAGCCTACAACACACACCAGAGTCCACAAAACATACTGCATATTGAATGGACAGATCTGCAAAACCCATATGGTTGTGATTTTTAAATCTCTTTGCGTGTTAGTTTAGTTTTTTTCTTTTATGTTCGTCCTTCTAGTCTTATAACACTTGATGTCTTTTGAGGTTTTAGAGACATCTGTAGTTATCAGTTCAGTTCATTCAACACTCTAAACCAAAAATGTAATTTTGGGAAATATTACCTCTTAATTTTAACACAAAATATGGCTATATCCTATGAATCCCGTTTCCACCTCAGAATAACATTAAAAAAGGTAATTGTAAGAAATAAAGTCACATTGTCAAGCACAAAGTCGCACTTGTGAGATATGAAGCCACACAGTTGTGAAATGAAGTTAAAATGATCACACTGTGAGATATAAAGACTTAATTTGCGAGATATAAAGTCACAATTGAAAGAAATAATTTTGCAATTGTGAAATAAATTCCCGGTTTCACAGACAAGACTTAAACCCAGTCCCAGACTAAAATGCATGTTTGAGCAGTTTTAATGGAAAGAAACTTGACATATCTTAAATGATGCCAGTGCCATTGTTTTGTCTCAAGATGCACATCAGTAATGACTTTTTAAGCACATTTATAAAAGGTAGTTAAATGTCTTAACTGAACCAAGGCCTAATCCTGGATTAAAGGGATAGTTCACCCAAAAATTAAAATTATCCCATGATTTACTCCCCCTCAAGCCATCCTAGGTGTATGTGATATTCTTCTTTCAGACGAATACAATCGGAGTTATGTTAAAATGTCCTGGCTAATCCAAGCATTATAATGGCAGCCCAAAAATTGAAGCCCAAAAAAGTGCATCCATCCATTATAAAAGTGCTCCACACGGCTCCGGGGGGTTAATAAAGGCCTTCTGAAGCGAATCGATGGGTTTGTGCAAGAAAAATATCCATATTTAACACGTTATAAAGTAAAATATCTAGCTTCCGGCGGACCACCTTCCATATTCAACTTGCGCAGAAAGTGTAACACCTCTCGCAGTTCAAAACGCTTATGCTGCATCTGACGTCATCGGCGCACCAGTTACGCTTTTTCCATAAGTTGAATATGGAAGGCGGTCTAGTGGAAGCTAGATATATTTTACTATATAAAGTGTTAAATATGGATATTTTTCTTACAAAATCCCGTCGATTCACTTCAGAAGGCCTTTATTAACCCCTCGGATGTGTGGATGGATGGATGCACTTTTATGAGATATAAAGTCACACTGCGGGATATAAAGTCACATTGCTATAAAGCCACATTGTGGGATATAAAGTTACATTGCGGGACATATGTGGGATATAAAGTTACATTGCGGGACATATGTGGGATATAAAGTTACAATGCGGGATATAAAGTCACATTGCTATAAAATCACATTGCGGGATATAAAGTTACATTGTGGGATATAAAGTCACAATGCGGGATATAAAGTCACATTGCTATAAAATCACATTGCGGGATATAAAGTTACATTGTGGGATATAAAGTCACATTGTGGGATATAAAGCTTCATTGCAGGATATAAATTCACATTGCGGGATATACAGTCACATTGCTATAAAATCACATTGCGGGATATAAAGTTACATTGTGGGATATAAAGTCACATTATGGGATATAAAGTTACATTGCTATAAAATCACATTGCGGGATATAAAGTTACATTGTGGGATATATGTGGGATATAAAGTCACATTGCGGGATATAAAGTTACATTGTGGGATATAAAGTCACATTGTGGGATATAAAGCTTCATTGCAGGATATAAATTCACATTGCGGGATATACAGTCACATTGCTATAAAATCACATTGCGGGATATAAAGTTACATTGTGGGATATAAAGTCACATTGCGGGATATAAAGTTACATTGCTATAAAGTCACATTGCGGGATATAAAGTTACATTGCTATAAAATCACATTGCGGGATATAAAGTTACATTGTGGGATATATGGGATATAAAGTCACATTGCGGGATATAAAGTTACATTGTGGGATATAAAGTCACATTGTGGGATATAAAGCTTCATTGCAGGATATAAATTCACATTGCGGGATATACAGTCACATTGCTATAAAATCACATTGCGGGATATAAAGTTACATTGTGGGATATAAAGTCACATTGCGGGACATATGTGGGATATAAAGTCACATTGCGGGATATAAAGTTACATTGCGGGATATAAAGTTACATTGCGGGACATATGTGGGATATAAAGTCACATTGCGGGATATAAAGTCACATTGCGGGATATAAAGTCACATTGCGGGATATAAAGCTTAATTGCAGGATATAAATTCACATTGCGGGATATACAGTCACATTGCGGGACATATGTGGGATATAAAGTCATATTACGGGATATAAAGTTACATTGTGGGACATAAAGTTACATTGCGGGATATAAAGTCACATTGCAGGATATAAAGTTACATTGCAGGGATGTTGCAAGACAAAGTCATAATTGTGAGATTTAAGGATGCGGTTGTGAAATGTAGTTTCAATTCTTTATTATGAGAAATAAAGGAACATTTTTAGATATAAAGTCAATAAAGTCGCAATTATAAGAAACGTGTTTTACATTTACATGCAAACAAGTTGATTGCATGTTAATTCATGGCTTTCTGTAAAGAAAATATGTGATTTCTATGCGTCTTTCTCCAACCTTGAAGAAAATGTCTTTGTCAGGTAAATGAATTAATGTTCATTCTTTGAGGTGTATCCCCATAGCATGCTTTGATTTATGACTCTCTCAACACCTCTTCTCTCTCTTATTTCACATACTCTCTTGAGCCCATTCTGAGCCACAGGGGCATCAGCTTGACCTATTAATTTTAATATAGCAATAGCAAGACATAAAATAAAGAAAAGGAATAAAGTCTGAAAGAAAGAGAATGGGCTAAAAAGATGTACTGAAGGTGAATGGAGGATCCAATCAAGTCAGATTTT
>CM031950.1:38743498-38755998 GCA_018749465.1 Paracanthobrama guichenoti | reverse complement strand
TACGTTTTTATTACCTTAGAATGAGCCATTTCTATCTACACACACATGGTCCTCTTACAGTGAAGTCACCATTTTGCACTGTAAAAGAACACGTGATTCATCAGACCAGGCCACCTTCTTCCATTGCTCCGTGGTCCAGTTCTGATGCTTACGTGCCACTGTTGGTGCTTTCGGCGGTGGACAGGGGTCAGCATGGGCACCCTGACTTGTCAGCGGCTATGCCGCCCCATACGCAACAAACTGAGATGCACTGTGTATTCTGACACCTTTCTATCAGAACCAGCATTAACTTCTTGAGCAATTTGAGCTCCAGTAGCTCGTCTGTTTGATCGGACCACACGGGCCAGCCTTCGCTCCCCACATGCATCAATGAGCCTTGGTCGCACATGACCCTGACGCCGGTTCACCACTGTTCCTTCCTTGGAGCACTTTTGATAGATCCTGACCACTGCAGACCGGGAACACCCCACAAGAGCTGCAGTTTTGGAGATGCTCTGACCCAGTCGTCTAGCCATCACAATTTGGCCCTTGTCAAACTCGCTCAAATCCTTACGCTTGCCCATTTTTCCTGCTTCTAACACATCAACTTTGAGGACAAAATGTTCACTTGCTGCCTAATGTATCCCACCCACTAACAGGTGCCATGTTATTCACTTCACCTGTCATAATGTTATGCCTGATCAGTGTATATTAATAACTCATGACTTTCATGAACCCTGTTCAATATGTTTTTGGGTTTTAATGTTTGTGGGTTGTCGAAAAATGACAAAAAAACTGTCAGAACACCACATTATTTACAGTTATTATTCTTGATCACTATGATATTTTGCCCCAAAACAGAGTTGTCTCTCAAGTGTCACAGCCTTCAATATGTCAGAAGGATCAAACCAATCTTTCAGGGAAAATGTCATAGTACAGTCGGGTTGAAGACGAAGTGTAGTTAATAACCAAGTGTGCATTTTTCAAAACTGCATAAAACAGCGAAAACGTGATGTTCATTTTAATAAAAGCAATATTTAGGTTGAATTTGTTTTTATTATATTTACTTAGTAAACTGTAATGATGGTGAAAGCTCTTTTGCATTACAAACTATGTATCCTGTTCGTTTTATGAATAGTAAGTCATGGGAATAAATGACACTAGTGACCAATCTGAATTTATTTTTGCTTTTATTTTTATGTGTATTAAATATGTTTTTAGCATATCTCCACTTTGTTAGTTTACTGAAAAGCATTCGTTCAGTAAGGCAGCTCAAATGTAATTTCCATGCCAAACGGACAGTGAGTGATTATGATTACGCTGATGTAGTCTCAGCTGTAGTTCGATATGTTCAGAGTCCACGGGCTTCTCTGTCCATGAGGTTTCCTAACACTCATTTTCTCCCCTAGTGTCCCACTACTAAGTGTGTTAGCGGATGATGTTCTCATTAAAGTGTCTGATGCACTGGAGGAGGTGTGTATGACAGAACATCACCATCATATTTCACTGCTGATGACTAAACCCGAACTCAAATTTTTTGCCAACCATAACTTTAAAAAATACTGAAATGAAAACTATATTTTGAGTATATGTGATTTTTTTTTTTTTTTTTTTTTTTTTTTTTTAACATGGCTTTTATTTTTGCCTGTATATCCACATACATCTTTTCTTAGTCTCACTTCAGTGATGGTGATTATATACTTCAAAATGGAAGTCCAGGAGATAAACTCTTCATTTTGAGTCAAGGCCAGGTGAGACCTCCATCCATCCATCCACCCATACATCCACACTGTAAAAAAAAAAATCCATAAAATTTACAGTAAAACGTGTTAAAATTAACAGTAGCTGTGGTTGCCACAACTTTACCGTAAATAATACGGTAGCAACATTTTAGGTTTTACAGATTTAATATCCGTATTTCATTAACTGAAATAATGATAAATTACCAACCTATAGAAATACTAATATCTGTTACGTACCTCTGATATATACACTGACAACCACCAATCACAGCGGTGATGAGTCACATGATGAATCAAAGCTCATCAAAGCAGCTTTTAGGAGGACAATACTAATATATCGACAGTGTCATTCACACAAACACTAAACACCATCATGGTAATCAACATTACATGTAACGTAAAAGCCTAATGTACATAACTGAGTAGAAAAAACGAAGAAGAAACCGCTATTTCAACAGAAATACATCAGATGTGAAGTAGGAATGTCAATTTACGGTTTTTCGACTTCTTTTTAATTTCAAAAACTGTAATTTTAACGGTATTTTACTGTAAAATTACATTAAATATAAGGTTAGATCAATTACAGTTATTCGCTGTATATAGTACAGAAACGTTCTGTTTACCAGTTTTTTACAGTGTTTTCCATCCATGATAGAGGAGTGATACGAGTGACATGAAACTTGAATGTCTATGTGGGAATCCGTTATCAAAATTATTTATTTAGGTGTGGTGTTAGGGTGTTATATGATAAATATAGAGATTAATGTAATGCAATAGCATATAACAATATTCATGCTTTTGTTCTTAGGTGAAAGTATTAGAGAAACAATCATCTAATGAGGAGAGTATGATGGTGTGTGTCCTCACCAGAGGGGATTGTTTTGGAGACAGAGCTCTACAAGGGTAAGATTCAACCCTCACCAGCAGGGGGCATCACTCTTTACAATGCAATTCTGTCTGCTGTTTCCTACAATATCAATTGCTGATGTCATGTTCATCAAAATATATAATATGGTTCCCAGATGAATAGTCTTACCCTTCAAAACATCTAGGCATCAGTTCCTTGCATAAGTCATTAAATGCAAAATGGTTGAACTAGTTGTCATAAACTGTCAAGCATATTTTCTATACATTTCTATTAGACCTTTTTGTAAATGTGTCCTGAATTGATTAATTACAGAGGCAATTTTTGAATTTCACTGATGTAAATGTAAGGGAAATGTAAAGGACTAGATCTTCCAATGATCAACCAGTTCTCTAAAAGAGCTCAGAGGTGCATCTTGTGAAGCTTCATTTAGCAAGCATATATAGACAGAGCACAACACAGTGTTACAAATTCTGACAATGGAAGAACAACAAGGACACAAACAGGGTCAACAGCCAGGAATAAAAAGAGGAGTAAGGATGTGTGGTGGAAGGGTAAGGAGGCAAAACAGAAGAAGAAGAGGCCAAGATTGTAGACATGTTTCTGATAAAATAAGGGCCACTATTGTGGAGCATGTTCTCAGTCATGACCTTACAATGGCTGAGGCAGGTTGAAAAGGTGCAGCTGAATGTTGGGAGCACAACCGTGTTCTCAATCATTCAAATGTTTGTAGACAGAACAGGTATGTAATCAGATAATGTTCACTATACACTGTAATACTGTATACTTACTGTAATGCTATATTACAGTAGTCCACTCCACTTGCATTTGACATTGTACAGTAAATATATTTTATAGAGACAAAATGTAACACAAACATAAAATGTATTGTACATATACATTATCATCATCATCATCATCACCTTTATTTATATAGCACTTTTAACAAGTCCAATTGTTTCAAAGCAGCTTCACATTGTTAACAGGAAAATAATGCAACAGAATTTGTACAGCCATTCTGGTGAAACGGTGATGTTATCCAGCTAATTTCAAGTATCATATAGTATCAATGCGGGCAGATCGGTAATATAGATGAAATTTAGGTGTCCCCAACTGAGCAAGCCAAAAGCCAAAGGCAACGGTGGCAAGGAACCAAAACTCCTTCAGGGTCAGAATGGAGAAAACAAGGTAAACCCAGCCTGATCTTCCGGCGATTTGATTTCGCCCTGCAGCTCAGGCTGGAAACCTGTACATTCATTTATCCTGCTTCTGTTACACATTTGCAGGAACCAATCACAGACTGGCTTATCCTGGCATGCTATTGGCGGGTTTAACACAATGACAGATAGAGAAGCGATGGATCAATAACCGTTGATCACGCCTCTTGTGGTCTGACTGGTTGAAGGACTATCCAATTGCATACAGTCATTTGAATTATGCCCGTTGATCATGCCTCTTGTGGTTTGATTGGTTGAAGGACTATCCAATTGCGTACAGAGTAATTTGAATAATGCCCGTTGACACGCCTCTTGTGGTCTGATTGGTTGAAGGACTATCCAATTGTGTACAGAGGGATTTGAACTATGCCCGTTGATCATGCCTCTTGTGGTCTGATTGGTTGAAGGACTATCCAATTGCGTACAGAGTAATTTGAATAATGCCCGTTGACACGCCTCTTGTGGTCTGATTGGTTGAAGGACTATCCAATTGTGTACAGAGGCATTTGAACTATGCCTGTTGACATGCCTCTTGTGGTCTGATTGGTTGAAGGACTATCCAATTGCGTACAGAGGCATTTGAACTATGCCCGCTGATCACGCCTCTTGTGATTTGATTGGTTGAAGGACTATCCAATTGCGTACAGAGGCATTTGAACTATGCCCTTTGATCACGCCACTTGTGGTTTGATTAGTTGAAGGACTATCCAATTGCGTACAGAGTCATTTGAATTATGCTCGTTGATCACGCCTCTTGTGCAGTAGAAAATACAGAGCAGACTCCCTAGACCAATGTTCAATCTTAAATTGAGCTTGGTCTGGTGATAGCCAGACAACATATACGTATCTCTTACAATCAATATCCTACATAGAGTAATGTGTAAATTTGTAATGAAAGTAATGAAGTAATGAGTGATGAAATTGATATGCCATACAGATAAAGTGAATTTTCAATCATTGCCATCACAATCGTAGCCATAGTTCACATCTGAAAATACTGACTGAGTACACTTATATTGACAGCACGACTAAGTCTTGTTTGTGAACTGTGACACAAGGGCTTGTCATTCTGATGGCACTAATGTGTTCGTTGACATAAATACTTAAATACTAAAGATTTTTAGCAAGTTACAGGCTTTTGCAGGTAATCCATTGTGTGGTGCTGTTTGTAAGCATTGTTTTGAGAAATGCATTTACTGGTTTGCAAATCTTAGGGATGAGTCAAGAAATGTACTAAAGTGACTGAGAAAAACTGTACACAAGAAGTATGATTATGATATATTTGATGTCAAATGTTTATGTAGGCCTGATTTGCACAAAATTCACAACAACCATAGATATTATCAAAAAAGTAGCATATATTATTTTAGAAAACGTATGTAATGTATTGTAGGTTGTGTAGTATTGTTTTAACTTTCCCAGAAGTCAAAAGCAAACATGTGCATGTTGAATGTTTTGTGGCTTCACTTAAACATTAAAATTCAAGTCAGAAGGTATCATGTAACATTAACATCTCAGACCTGTTCCTTTGCTCTTTAGAGACGACATGAGGTCGATGAGTGTTCTTGCCGCAGGCGATGTGACATGTCTGGTCATAGACAAAGAGTAAGTGTGAGCCGTGAGACATAAACCGACATTCATGCTATGGAAACAGCATTGTGGGCGGATAAACATAACTAATTCAAACATATGCTGTAAAGCTGACCTTGGCTGTATTCCACCATCTATATCTAGGTTTTTCCAAAAAGTAACTGGAGGCTTGGACGATGCCAGAAAATATCCTAGCAACAAGGTCAGATCGAAGTAAGTCCTGTCGATGTGACTTAAGAAAAGTCTGTGTATTTTACATCCACCAAAATAAATGAAACATCACCAGTGTGTTGATTGCATTTTGATCTCTATATAATAAACAGGGCAGAGGAAGATGGGACTGCGTTTGGTGAAATGTCTTTTAGCAGTTTTCAGGTGCTGTGTGATCTGGGGGAAGGACAGTATGGTCACACTCAGCTCGTGAGTATTATAAACTAGCTCTACAGTTTACACTTGATGATTTATAACTGATATGAAGCACTTGATATGAATTATAATTCAGCCAAACCTTTTATTTTGTCACTAGGTCCATTTGAAGAGTGACCCCTGCTGTAAGTTTGCATTAAAGTCCATAAGAAAGCAGGCGATACAGAGCCCAGGCCAGAGAGAGAGGATGCTCTCGGAGAAACACATCCTGATGGATCTCCAAAGTCCATTTATAGTAAGGTCAGAACATACACTAGGGTCTTCAATATTTCTTTGGAGCACCTTGAGTTCAGCAGAGAACCGTCTTATTCATCGTTGATGTTTCATAAAAGGTTCATCAGGTTTGTTTCTGAGTTGTTTCAGAGTAAATGGTTCCTGAAGAACTTGAGCATTAAAAGTTATTTGTGAAATGATGAATGAAACCCTTTTTGCATCTAATTGAAATTATGTTTTTGTTGTATTATTCCTTATTAGACTCTAATTTCTAGTTTTAATGGTGGATACAGTACTGTTCAAAAGTTTGGCTTTATTTATTATTTATACAGTAAAAACCTTAATATTGTTGTCACACCGCATGGACTCGCCTTAGTTGTCATGGTTATTAATTTCATTTCATCATCATGCTTAGGTGTGTGTGTGTGTGTGTCGTTATCTCCATACTTAAGTTCAGGTCTGTTTGAGTTTCCTTGTCGGGTCTCGTCAGTGTGTACGCTGTGTTGGAACTTGTCTTATGGATTAGCCTGTTATACTTCTTCAGAAACCATTCTGATGTGATGATTTAATGCTCGGTTGTGCTGCTTCTTATTTTTGTGGAAACTGATAATTTGTTTTCATAATCCTTTGAATAGAAATCATTTATTTGAAATAGATTTAACAATGTAAGTGACTTTACTGTCACTTTTGATCAATTTAATGCATCCAAAAATATTGATTTCTTTATATATAAAAAACAAAATAAAAAATTAAGTAAAAATAAGTTTTACTGAAGCCAAACTTTTGAACTCAATATATTCCTGCATGTCAGTTAATTGCAAATAAAATTTTAATTGTACGTCAAAACTGCTCCGAGACTTGGGTTGAAGATCTAATGGCTCGTTTCCACCTAGTGGTACGGTTGAGTACAGTACTATTCGGGACGCTAAACCTGATCCGGCTTGCATTTCCACTGCCAACAGTACCCTTATTTGATAGTCGTGGTGTAGTGATCAGCGTTATTCTCGCACGAAGAAGAAAATGACACCGTGAACAGCAGTGGGCGACATACAGCAGATCTTGTTCTTGCCTCTCAGCATGTGGCTGTTATCTCAAGACAAGCTTTGTTTGAGCCAAGGCTGCAGGCTGCAAGGAAAAACACAGCCGGATAAGCACACGCAAGTGACGATTCTCTGTCAACCAATCAGCATAACATGGGGAAACCACAGCGAGAGTGCTCAAAATTGCAGTGTGACGCAAACAAGACTTCACAAAGAATGACTGAAAACACAGGACTTACATTGGCAGAGTTAACGAGGGTAATGGGAAACAGCTGAAAGTAATCAGACGTAATGAGTCCGGGCAATGGGTTATGGGAACTGAAGTTCATGATGAGAAAGCAAGGGAGTCAGGAGAAGTGTCCTCTGGTGGAAATCAAGGGCACTCCAGCTGGTGGATTTAACAAAAACAATGTCAAAATCAATGTTTTGTTGACTATAAGATTCAAAAGTTTTATTATTACTTTTTCTTCTCAGGTTGCATTGTACCTTTAAAGATGCTCGGTTCCTGTATATGCTGATGGAGGCTTGTGAAGGTGGAGATCTGTGGATTTTACTGAGAGAGAGGTGCATACAGTGATCCATCCATTCATTCTCCAAACTGCTTGTGAGTTGTGACTCCGTAGGGTTGCAGGGATGCTGGAGACGACCCTAAGATAGCCTATATACAGTGATGTCTGATTAAATTCTTTCAAACTGATTATTTTTAGTGATACGGTCGCAAAGTGTTTCAAAATCACTTAATTGTAAAGAAGGACTATATCTGAAGTAAATATGACATAAAAAATCAAACTGTCTCCATTGACTTTGTATTTCGTAAAGTGGCCTCATTGTCATTTCTGACTTTTAACAAAAAAACAGAACAATGTCTAAACGCTGCTATGTGACAAGGTGTACAGCAAACAAGCTAAAAAACCCAGAACCAAAAACCCAGAAGTTTTTATAATAAGTTTTTAAGTTTTTATTTGGGACACAGCTACTGTCTTAACATAATGGCTATGTTTATGCAACTGGCCCCTGGTTGCTATAGAAACAGTCAGTGTTCTGAAACGCACGCTTAGGCCTGTGCATGCGCATTGACTGGTAAAGCCTGAAAAATATGCTTTTTAGCACTATTCAAGCATAAGAAACAACATTTATTATACAGTTGTTGTCAGATTTCAAATATAAAAAGTAATCTTAAGCTTGGTGAACAGCTTTGGAGAATTTGATGTTTCCCCATTCAAAGAAATAGGAGCTTCACTCGCATGACTGAAATAGCTGCCTGTGAGGTATTTCCACCAAGTGAAATGACTGGCCTGAAAGGGACCTAGTCTAAACTGACAGTGACTGACTAATATGTGATTTTATGTTTCAGGGGGTCACTGGAAGAAGATGCTGTTCGCTTCTACACAGCGAGTGTGCTGGAAGCTCTTAGTGTATTACACAGCAAAGGCATTGTTCACAGAGACCTGAAACCTGAAAATGTGCTGCTGGACCAACGTGGATATGCTAAACTGGTGCTGAATACATACAAATTCATCCATGTTTAAAGTTAAACCAGATGGCAGTCTGTGACCACTTTGTGATGATTCATATTTGGCAACTATAGGAGTTAACACTTAACACTTAGTTGTGTTTCTCTCTATGTACTGTATCAGACAGGGTTTGGTTGTGCTAAGAAGCTGGGCTGTTTGCACAGGGCCTGGTCATTCTGTGGGTCTGTGGGTTATCAGCCTCCAGAGGTCATTCTGCATCAAGGTCACGGCCTGTCTGCAGATCTCTGGGCTGTTGGGATGTTGCTGTATGAACTGCTCAATAGCAGGTGAGTTTTTTTTTTTAAATAACTACATTGACTCATTCATTGTGTTACAGTACATTTAACTATTGTATGCTTATACACTCACCTAAAGGATTATTAGGAACACCTGTTCAATTTCTCATTAATGCAATTATCTAATCAACCAATCACATGGCAGTTGCTTCAATGCATTTAGGGGTGTGGTCCTGGTCAAGACAATCTCCTGAACTCCAAACTGAATGTCAGAATGGGAAAGAAAGGTGATTTAAGCAATTTTGAGCATGGCATGGTTGTTGGTGCCAGACGGGCCGGTCTGAGTATTTCATAATCTGCTCAGTTACTGGGATTTTCACGCACAACCATTTCTAGGGTTTACAAAGAATGGTATGAAAAGGGAAAAACATCCAGTATGTGGCAGTCCTGTGGGTGAAAATGCCTTGTTGATGCTAGAGGTCAGAGGAGAATGGGCCGACTGATTCAAGCTGATAGAAGAGCAACTTTGACTGAAATAACCACTCGTTACAACCGAGGTATGCAGCAAAGCATTTGTGAAGCCACAACACGCACAACCTTGAGGCGGATGGGCTACAACAGCAGAAGACCCCACCGGGTACCACTCATCTCCACTACAAATAGGAAAAAGATGTTACAATTTGCACAAGCTCACCAAAATTGGACAGTTGAAGACTGGAAAAATGTTGCCTGGTCTGATGAGTCTCGATTTCTGTTGAGACATTCAGATGGTAGAGTCAGAATTTGGCGTAAACAGAATAAGAACATGGATCCATCATGCCTTGTTACCACTGTGCAGGCTGGTGGTGGTGGTGTAATGGTGTGGGGGATGTTTTCTTGGCACACTTTAGGCCCCTTAGTGCCAATTGGGCATCTTTAAATGCCACGGCCTACCTGAGCATTGTTTCTGACCATGTCCAACCCTTTATGACCACCATGTACCCATTCTCTGATGGCTACTTCCAGCAGGATAATTCACCCTGTCACAAAGCTCAAATCATTTCAAATTTGTTTCTTGAACATGACAATGAGTTCACTGTACTAAAATGGCCCCCACAGTCACCAGATCTCAACCCAATAGAGCATCTTTGGGATGTGGTGGAACGGGAGCTTCGTGCCCTGGATGTGCATCCCACAAATCTCCATCAACTGCAAGATGCTATCCTATCAATATGGGCCAACATTTCTAAAGAATGCTTTCAGCACCTTGTTGAATCAATGCCACCTAGAATTAAGGCAGTTCTGAAGGTGAAAGGGGGTCAAACACAGTATTAGTATGGTGTTCCTAATAATCCTTTAGGTGAGTGTATATAAACCAATGAGATTGCTTGCTTAACATTTAAATAGTCTGATTCCATGCACCGTCAGAGCTCCTCTGGACTAGAGCCCTGCATTTCAGCCTGAGCCCGCCAGGCCCTGACTTATTTATGCCCCTAGGGCAATTTTCACGTCATACCTCACACGCGGGCCAGGCTTCGGGCCTTTTTTAGGCTTCTCCTTCGTTTTATATTTTAGACATTCATTAATTAAAGGAAACAATGAGATGTGCTGCGCTGGTGGAAACAACACAAGACCATGATACCGCGACTCTCGAGACAGTGTTTAGAGCAGTGAGCCAGCAGCAGCGAGCTTCATTCGTTTTCTCTGATCAGATATCTGTCCAATTGTGAAAAGATCAGGAGTAAATGCCTTTCGAAATAAGACGGATTTAAATCCGATCCCTCAAACAAACCAATTCAGAAGGTGGTCTGTGACGCATTTCAGATGAAACTAGACAAGTGTAAATGCATCTGGTTGTTTAAACCACATATGTAAATTTGACTCCTGGCAAATAGTTAAAAAAATAAACATGTGAGAGTGTGTTATAGTCATATATCGGCGCTACTGCAACACGCATCGCCGCAAGAAAGTAAGTCTTAGATGCTCAAAAACACAGTCATCTTCATTAAAACTAATGAGACTAAATGATCTCACCAGTGCTTAGCTCGCTCTTTTTTCCTATTGTGGTCTTTGATCTTGAAATTAGCCGATGATACATAAAATGCAGCTCATATTTGTTGTTTTGACATGAACTCTTTTGCGGAGAGGTGTAAGGTAAGACAACCTGCATGTTTTTTTATTCTTATTTTTTATTTGTTTAGATAGTGTAGCCCGTTTCGTTTGTAAGCACCTACGACCAACCTCAACTTGTCAAAAATGCCTTTTTACTGTAGTGGTGGTGGTGATAGTAGGCTAAACGTTTAAACTAACATTGTGAAGCTTGAAGTGTTTTATATCTATGGATTTTATTATAGGCAAGACAAGTCAAGTGTTGATTTGAGAGGCTAAAGTGTTGGGTTAACTTACTGTCGGCCGCTGGCCGCTTGGTCGTCACTTTAAGAAAACAAAAACTTTAATTTAACAAACAACAAAATGCTCCAAACATTTTTCTAAATTAACTTAATAAAGAAACAAAACGAAATCGAACTACTTTGACATTAAAAAGCTGAACTATTTTAATGACTGTAACAGTGTGTAACAGGGAGGATAAAAAAATCAATAAAAACACGGGCTCCAGTCGGACTCGGGCAAAGAATTTTGATAAGCTGTCGGATATGGGCCAGGCTAAGGCTTTACTCTGAACCCCTCCACCTCCCCCAGCACCACCTGTCTAGATCTGCTGTTTATGCAGCAGCAGCATATCTGTGTATCTATTGGCAATAGCAAGTCCATACTTTCTCTGCAGCAGAAACAGCAGTGTAGCAGATCTAGTCCACCAAGACCAACTACATTAAAGGATTAGTTCACTTTAAAATGAAAATTATCCCATGATTTACTCACCCTCAAGCCATCCAAGACATTCTTCTTTCTGATCAACACAATCAGAGTTATATTACATTTAGTCATTTTATTTTTATTTTATTTATTAATAAATATCCTGACGCTTCCAAGCTTTATAATGGCAGTGAACAAAACTGCCTACCATATTCAACTTATATATTTTACTTTATAAAGTTTATAAAATATCATTTTTCTTACAAAACTCCATCGATTCGCTTCAGAAGGCCTTTATTAACCCCCGGAGCCGTGTGGAGTATGTTTATGATGGATGGATGCACTTTTTTGATCTTCAAACTCAATAGACCCCATCACTGCCGTTATAAAGTGTCAGGATATTTATTAATATAAATCAGATTGTGTTCAGCTGAAAGAAGAATGTCATATACACCCAGGATGGCTTGAGGGGGGAGTAAATCATGGGCTCATTTTCATTTTAAAGTGAACTAATCCTTTAACATTGCCATATTCATTAACATGAACAGCTACATTCGGTTGTCATGATTAAAATAAGCATAAAGTAATATTCCGGTTTATTTTCAAAAAAAAAAGAAAAAGAGCATCCAAAAATTGCTCAGAGCAAAAAAGGTGACATTTTTGGGTTACCCCTTCATCTGCGTCCAAGTGATACTAAAATGACACGCCTGGGTCTATTTGTAGCTTTCGTCTGAGTTATTTTAAAATAAATCTTTTACACATTATTTTCAAAGTGTGTGTAGCACTAGCATGCTGTCGAAGACCACAGACAGAGCTTTCGACTAATTCTTCAGCATGCATGAACAATGGGAAAAGTGTTAACAGTAAATATGTTTAGGATGGACG
>CM031950.1:38555998-38738498 GCA_018749465.1 Paracanthobrama guichenoti | reverse complement strand
GATAGATAGATAGATAGATAGAAAGATAGACAGACAGACAGGATAGATAGATAGAAGATAGATAGATAGATAGACAGATAGATAGATAGATAGATAGATAGATAGATAGATAGATAGATAGATAGATAGATAGATAGATAGATAGATAGATAGATAGATAGAACAAAGACAGAAAGATAGACAGACAGACAGACAGACAGACAGAAAGATAGATAGACAGATAGATAGAACAAAGACAGACAGACAGATAGATAGATAGACAGATAGATAGATAGATAGATAGATAGATAGATAGATAGATAGATAGATAGATAGATAGATAGATAGATAGATAGATAGAAAGATAGATAGACAGACAGACAGACATAGATAGATAGATAGATAGATAGATAGATAGATAGATAGATAGATAGATAGATAGATAGATAGATAGATAGATAGATAGATAGATAGATAGATAGATAGATAGATATAACAAAGACAGACAGACAGATAGACAGATAGATAGATAGATAGATAGATAGATAGATAGATAGATAGATAGATAGATAGATAGATAGATAGATAGATAGATGATAGATAGATAGATAGATAGATAGATATAACAAAGACAGACAGACAGATAGACAGATAGATAGATAGATAGATAGATAGATAGATAGATAGATAGATAGATAGATAGATAGATAGATAGATAGATAGATAGATAGATAGATAGAACAAAGACAGACAGACAGACAGGCATAGATAGATAGATAGATAGATAGATAGATAGATAGATAGATAGATAGATAGATAGATAGATAGATAGATAGATAGAGAAAGACAGAAAGATAGACAGACAGACAGACAGATAGATAGATAGATAGATAGATAGATAGATAGATAGATAGATAGATAGATAGATAGATAGATAGATAGATAGATAGATAGATAGAACAAAGACAGAAAGATAGACAGACAGACAGACAGACAGACAGACGATAGATAGATAGATAGATAGATAGATAGATAGATAGATAGATAGATAGATAGATAGATAGATAGATAGATAGATAGATAGATAGAACAAAGACAGAAAGATAGACAGACAGACAGACAGATAGATAGATAGATAGATAGATAGATAGATAGATAGATAGATAGATAGATAGATAGATAGATAGATAGATAGAGACAGACAGACAGACAGACAGACATAGATAGATAGATAGATAGATAGATAGATAGATAGATAGATAGATAGATAGATAGATAGATAGATAGATAGATAGATAGATAGATAGATAGATAGATAGATAGAACAAAAAGACAGAAAGATAGACAGACAGACAGACAGCAGTGCACTACACTCTTTGGGGTTTGTATGTGTGATTTGGGTCTGAGTCTGCTGTCATCTGTCACCCCATTTCCAGGCTCAACCCCACAGAGAGACTGGGCCAGAGGAACGGGGTCAAGGACATCTGCAAACACGTGTAAGAGCTGCTCGTATGTGCTCTTCATCAAATATATTTGTACAGAAGGAAGTGAAGGGATTGGTGTGGTGTGGGGTGGGGGTGAGAAGGGGAACGATTTGTGAGATTAGATGAGAGTGGAAAAGAAAAGAGCAAAGGAAAGAAGAGGATGCTGCTCTGTTTTTAAGTGGCGGCTTATTTTCTGCACTGATTAACTTGTGTTGTGTTTCTCAGGTGGTTTGAAGGCTTCGATTGGGAAGGACTTCAGAAGGGCACATTGACTCCGCCAGTAATACCAAACGTGAGCAGCATCAGAGAACATTGCAAACAGTTGTGAACACTGACCCAACTGCACCTCTTTCCAGTTTATACATATAACAAACAGCTCTTTCAAATGATGCACCTGTCCTTTCTACAGGTTCCCTCTGTCTCTGATCACGGAGGATCATCCCTCCAGGCAGAAACCCTCATTGAAGCAGCGCCATTGGATGATTCTGGCTGTGATATAGACTTTTGATTTGTACCAAGGTGATATGTATGATGTAAATAGGGACAAAAATATTGGACTCTGGTGATTATTTTGCATTAATCTTGCTGTTGGTTATTTTACTTAATTGAAAACTAGTTTAAAACCAATGCAGGCAACAGTACACAGCTCCAGGACTTAATTACTTCAAATATATCTAAAAAAAATGCAGTTGTAACATGATTCCTTTTGGATTTCTTTCATGAGGAAACAGTTTTAAAGAATACTAAAGATTTTTTTTTTTTTAAAGGATTCCAACTTTTAGAATATGTTTCTTAATGTGTTGAGATGTTTCTAGACTATTGTGATTACACATTTACCATCGTTCTGAAAATTTTTGCTGATTAAAATCATTCATTTCAATAAGAATCCTCATTTCCCCATGCAGATTTCACACAGGTCCAATTTTGTGGACACATTTACCAACAGAGATTCCTCTGAGATTTTCTTTAACTTCCCAATCCAAACATTATTCCAGTATAACTGAATAGGGTTCCACAGGATATTATTTCTGTCCATACTAGTTCAGATTTAACATTGCAGTTTGAATGGTAAAACAGCAAAAGAAAAGAAAGAAAAATATAATTTAATTAACTATGGCCATGGCATAGTCCTGGTACCAGGGGCCAGCATTGCACATTTTGTAGGTCTCTATTCTCTGAACTAATCAGTTCAGTTCATGCAAATAAGTCGATGATCTGAATCAGGTGTGGTAAATAAGGTAGACATACAAAAACATACCAAATGTGATTTTCAGTAAATATTCATTTGTGGGCTTAAAGGGTTAGGGTTGAACATAAACAGAAACTCAACTGAATCTGCTTGACAAACCTCACTGGTTCTCGCTGAAGCTCAAACGTGCTGTGTAACACGAGAATGAACCTCATTGGTTCTTGCTGAAGCTCAAACGTGCACTGTCAGAAAAAAAGGTTGCTGTCACTGGAGCAGTACCCTAAGGTACAAAACCGAAAAGGTACTAATATACCTTTAAGGTACTAATACGCTATCTTAAAGTATTGAAATGTACCTTTTAAGGTACTAATATG
This sequence comes from Paracanthobrama guichenoti, assembly GCA_018749465.1. Taxonomy (NCBI): domain Eukaryota; kingdom Metazoa; phylum Chordata; class Actinopteri; order Cypriniformes; family Gobionidae; genus Paracanthobrama; species Paracanthobrama guichenoti. Next base: position 38,735,472 of record CM031950.1, on the reverse strand, counting down.
TACCATTTAGGGGTGAGTAAGGTACAAAGATGTACCTTTTCACTGTTGTACCTTAGGGTACCGCTCAAGTGACAGCACTGTACCGTTTTTTTGAGTGTGCTGCGTAACACGAGAATGAACCTCACTGGTTCTCGCTGAAGCTCAAACGTGCTGCATAACACGAGAATGAACCTCATTGGTTCTTGCAGAATCTCAAACGTGCTGCGTAAACATGAGAATGATCCTCATTGGTTCTCGCTGAAGCTCAAACGTGCTGTGTAACACGAAAATGAACCTCATTGGTTCTTGCTGATGCTCAAACGTGCTGCGTAAACACGAGAATGAACCTCATTGGTTCTTGCAGAATCTCAAACGTGCTACGTAACACGAGAATGAACCTCATTGGTTCTTGTGCTACGTAACATGAGAATGAACCTCATTGGTTCTTGCAGAATCTCAAACGTGCTGCGTAACACGAGAATGAACCTCATTGGTTCTTGCTGAAGCTCAAACGTGCTGTGTAACACGAGAATGAACCTCATTGGTTCTTGCTGAAGCTCAAACGTGCACTGTCAGAAAAAAAGGTTGCTGTCACTGGAGCAGTACCCTAAGGTACAAAACCGAAAAGGTACTAATATACCTTTAAGGTACTAATACGCTATCTTAAAGTATTGAAATGTACCTTTTAAGGTACTAATATGTACCATTTAGGGGTGAGTAAGGTACAAAGATGTACCTTTTCACTGTTGTACCTTAGGGTACCGCTCAAGTGACAGCACTGTACCGTTTTTTTGAGTGTGCTGCATAACACGAGAATGAACCTCATTGGTTCTTGCAGAATCTCAAACGTGCTGCGTAAACATGAGAATGATCCTCATTGGTTCTCGCTGAAGCTCAAACGTGCTGTGTAACACGAAAATGAACCTCATTGGTTCTTGCTGATGCTCAAACGTGCTGCGTAAACACGAGAATGAACCTCATTGGTTCTTGCAGAATCTCAAACGTGCTACGTAACACGAGAATGAACCTCATTGGTTCTTGTGCTACGTAACATGAGAATGAACCTCATTGGTTCTTGCAGAATCTCAAACGTGCTGCGTAACACGAGAATGAACCTCATTGGTTCTCATGCTTGAGCTTCCGTTTACCAGAACTGATGTGTGAGTTGATGAATTTTGCCTACTATATGAATAAAAGCCTAAATTCAATGTGTTCTTCATATAAAGTGATCGAGTCTCTTCATAGCTTTTTGAACTTTTTGAAGTGTGAGCGTTCTAGTTGTGTAGCTGTCAATGGAAGGACAGAAAGCTGTCAGATTTCATCAGAAATATCTTCATTTGTGTTCTGAAGATGAACAAAGGTCTTTCGGGTTTGGAACATAAGGGTGAGTAATTAACAGACTGACAGAAATTTCATTTTTGGGTGAACCATCGCTTTAATAAAACATAATTGAGCATGCAAAAATGCTTATAAACCAATGAAAACCAATCACCTAAAAATAAGATGGTTTTGTGTGATGAATCTATGAATAAAGTTAACAGTATAATATCAGTATGGAAACTATACTCAAAGGATGCAGTTTCCCGGTTCTGTTACAGACTTCCTGGAATAAGTAAATATGTTAAAGCACGTAATTAAAGGAGGAAGTATTGTGAATACTTGGAGAAGTTTGAGGAGGTTTGGCCCGAGGGGGAGCGAGGGCGTGTTTGTGAGGGACTAACACTGCTCTGGGGTCCGGGAGGGATTTATCACAGTCTGAGGAGAACAGAGGACTTTTGGAGGACGGGTGACCCAGATTTCACACACAGGTAAGAGCCAGTTTCTTAAAACTTAAATGCAGCGTCCAATTGTACAACAACGTCAACAAAATCAAAATTTTGTTTTACGGAAGAAGTTGCCAAATTCATCAATGGAAATCCATCATTCATAACTCACTCGTCCTGTTTATAATCCAACATGTGGTTTGTTTAGCAGTGCATCAGTACTGTAATGCGGATTTAACGTTCAAACGTCGTTTGCTGAGTGAGTGAACTGATTTTATATGAAATATTGTATAGTGTTTGGCGTCATCGCGTGACACGTGCACATATTTTGTAAACAAGTAGAGGCGCGCTGTGACAAATGTCTACATTATTCATAAATACTTTTAAACACTTTAACACTTAACAGATTTAAGTAGTAATACGTGTATATGGTTTCCTTGCAATTCATGTCATATGCCCGATTAAAGCCCCTTTTGAAAACGCGCAGCCATAATATGCGTCTGTACAATATTCTGAATCTTTCTGGTGGTCAAACTTTAGTGAACACCTGTGGTAATTCTGATATCTCTGTGAACCTGAGGACAACTGACGGCACATACACTAAAATCATTACCATAGTACTACCGTTAACTTGCCCTCAGTGTTTCTGTCTTTCAAGATGTTAAGATCTAAGCCTTATCCGTCTCCTGAGACATATATATTAATGTTTTGTGGGGAGGATTATGTTTATTTATCCCTTGGAATGAACCATGGTTTTACTACAAATGAAACAAAAAAAAACATGGTTATTGTAGTTAAACCATGGTAACCACAAATTAACCATGGTTTTGCTACTCTAACCATAGTTTAACCATAGTATTTGTGGTAAAACTGTGGTTATATATAAATGGTAATCAATTAGCCAAAAAAAAAAAAAAAACATGGTTACTACACTTTTACTACAATAAAACCATGGTTGTTTTTCGTAAGGGATGTGATCTGTTTAATTGGTACTTATTTATTCAGTATTTTTCTTTCTTTCTCTGAATTCACACGTGATGTAATGTTTGTCCGTCCCTGAACCCCTGTGTCTTTCTTCTGGCTTATGGCTCTTCACTTTTGTATTCTGTAAGTAGATGGCTAATAAAAACAGAAACAAAAAAAAAAGTACCATGGTACTTCCATTGTTTTTTGGATATGTGCCATGGTAGTCTTGGAGTGCCATGTCAATATAATGGTACATGAATCTCAAAGTACCATGTTTTACAGTCAGTGTAGCCCTACCATAGTGACATTTTTGTTTGATAGACTTCATTGTTAGATGGCTACTTTGAATACACTTAATCTAGTTTCTGTTTTTGTGCATTGATTCAGTGCTCTTAATGTTGTGTCGGGTCATTTGGTTGTGATTTTGATCAATATTATAATGAAGTAAGGGTGTGCTTGCTGTTTGTCAAGGAAACAAAAAAATGTAAAATGCTGCCAGCAAAATAGTGCAATTGAAATGCTCTGCTTTAGAAAAAGAGCCAGTTTTGCTTGCCAAGCAGAAGACTGGCGAAGCCCTGAAGATGTTGTGCATGTGTGTGGCATGTCTAGTCATGCTGAATAAGTTTGTGCTGGTGTAACACAATCCAGAATTCATTGGTTGGTTTTGGTAGGGGAACATGCTTTAAAATGACTCATAGCCACAAAGCCATGGAAGCAAAAGCAACCTGTAGGAAGAGACCCATTGTGATCTGTCTCTCTTCAGGAGACAGACATTTTTCTACCGTGGCGATATTGTGAAATATTGTGTTTTCCTGTGTAAAAACATAACCTACTTCCACTATACGGGTTGACACGGTTACATTTCAGACTTGAGGACGCATCACTGCTTTTCCACTTTTCTCTTCCGCTCACAGACAGTTAATTTGTCCGCTGTGATGCAACACCCTCCCCATTCCCTCTTCCCTCTTCCCTCTCCTCTCCAAACCTTTTCAGTGTGATTCTGTGTTCTTCATGCTTCATTTGGGAATCACAGCCAGAGAACACCCAGGCCATTCTCTCATTCACCCCCTCCCTCATTCATTAACCATTGGGCAGGCGCTCGGATCTCCTGCGCTCTCTCATTCCCTGCCTCCTCATCATATTCTCTTTCAAATCCTCAGGAATGCCACTTCCAGAACCCACTCATCACTAATCATATCCTGTGAACCTGCCATTTCACATCCCTCATTTCATTCACTGCCAGAGGTGCATGTTATTGTCCAAAGGTTGCTCATTTGTAGCGTAGGAATCTTAATTGAGATGTGTTCAGTCCAGTGTTGTTATTGTAAACTGAAACAATTAAAATCATGCATTTGAGTCACAAGCCAAATTCTTACTTTAATGTCATTGCATGTCAATGATATCTCATTAAAGTTTTCTTTCCTTTGGGCTCTTTCAGTTCTTGCCATTCTCCGTGCTCCATTCTCCAAAAGCGAACATCACTTTCACTCTCTCACACATTCCTTCTGTTTACTGGTGAGGTTTTACCTTACACACTTGGGAACTGACGTTCGTCCTGGATGCTGAATGTCTTTAGTCTAACAATGTGCCTGTTGTTCCTGAGCTGAGGTTTTGTTGACACTGGAAGAGTTTCAGCCATGTTATGTGTGCGATTAGGGCAGTTTGGTCACAAAATCAACCTTAACATTTGTTCCATACATACTGAGGAGCTCAATCCAGGTGTATACGATTGAGTTAAAGGGATAGTTCACCCACAAATTGTAATTCTGTCATTAATTCCTCACCCTCATGTCGTTCGTAACCCGTAAGACTTTCGTTCATATTCTGAACACAAATGAAGATATTTCTGATGAAATCCGAGAGCTCTCTGACCCTTCATAGACAGCGATTTAATGAACACTTTCAGGGTCCAGAAAGGTAGAGAAGACCTTGTTAAACTAGTCCATGTGACTCCAGTGGATCAACCTTAATGGATTAGTTCACTTCAAAATTATTATTTTTTTTTTCTGATAATTTACTACCCCCATCTCATTCCAAATGAGTAAATTATCAGGAAATTTTCATGTTTGAAGTGAACTAATCCTTTCATTTTATGAAGCAACGAGAACTTTTTGTGCGCAAAAAAAAAAAAAAACTTTATTCAACAATTTCTTCTCATCTGTGTCAGGCCACATCCACACGAAGCCAGAGCTTTCTCCGCCTGTTCTTTTTTCCCCCCCTCATTCTAAAAAAATTCAGCCATCTCAAGAAATATCTGCGTACACCTCTGAAACCGGCTCAAAACGATGTAGTATACAAGCTAGACCAGTACGTGGTGCTGTAATTCTGCCACAGAGATGCACTAAAAACGAAGAAGACTTGGAGCATGTGCATGTGGTGTCTGACTAGGGTCGAGATGTGGGGTGATGACATCATTGTTTCACAAAATATACGGATTGGCTGTACACACAAAATGCAAGGGTGTCGTTTTTGGGACCCGGACCCTGGGGTCAAATCCGTCTGGATGAAGTGCGGTATGATACAGATTTTTTACGTATACAGCTAAACGCGTCTCTGTGTGGACGGGGCCTCAGACTCTTACGCTGTTGGCCCAGTGTAAACAGTGCAACACTTCCGAGTTATACGGCAGAACGGCGGCTCATCATTGGTTAGCTCCTGCGTCAGCTTCACATGCATGCGTCAGCCAATGGCAAGTCGGCATTCTGACGTAGAACTCAGAAGCACTACTGAATTTTAGTTTAAAAAATATTGGTATTTCGATGTATCGGTACTGAATTATCTGAAACGATACCAATACTCCTTTCTACAGTATCAATACAGCGATACCAGCTGCGCTCTCCTCTCCGACCGACAGTGAGTTCACACGCACCCGCCTCCTCTCATTCACTCTGGTTAAATAGTGTTGGTGTGACGGGTCTGAATTTTGCACATAATTCTACTCATTCCCGCAGATTTCACACACTCACATCTGAAGCACACACACAGTAATAAAGCCGCCTCTGACATACAAATGCTCAAATTTCCCAGCTTATTAAAGGTGCTCTAAGCGATGTCACACATTTTTTTAGGCCAAAACATTTTTTGTCACATACAGCAAACATCTCCTCGCTATCCGCTAGCTGCCTGTCCCCTGAACACACTGTAAAAAAACGCATATTAGCAGGCTGTCACTTTAAGAGCTGACATGCATTCGGTTTCTTTCCCCGACTGATATCGTTCACTTAAAGCATAACTGACTGTGTTTACATGAATACTTGTCAAGACAGACATTTTGACATTTTTGTGTGTATTTGACAGTTTGAGTGTGTAACAAGGCACGAAACAGAACTGAAGGGATCACACGCTTTCTGTTCTGTGCGCAGACAGCTCGAGACTGCAAGGAGTTGTTTTTCGCAAGTTATTGCGTTTAATAACTCCTTTTTAACATCAAGCAAGTCACATAAGTAACAGTCAAGTGCCCAGTCTATTCTCTGCTATATGCATCGACCTAAAATGTACACTTTTCACAATGTTGCAGTAGTCTATTAAAATCATTCAGATATTGCGTGCCGTTGCGATATGCATATCGCGATATGTACATTTGCGATATTTCGATATTTTGTGTAGCCTTATCAAATACACTCAAAATAATGCCCATTTTTGTGAGTATTAACGTAAACACAGTCGTAAACAGTTCAGGAAGAATGTGTAACAGGAACAGTATTTTGGATCCATGCGTGCGTCAGGTCTTAAAGGGACAGCAGCCGAATAAACGTGTTTTATTATCTTTTTAAATTCAATTTAGCATTTGAGGTCAAGCTTCCGTGTGCTGTGTGTAAGCTATTGCAACAAAATGACCCCATTGTAAAAAATACATTTGAGTTAGCAAATATTTGTGAGATAATTGTAATGGTAATTGATCAATGTTTATATGTGGAAATCATATAAAGGGATCTCTTAGAAGAACTGTTTGATTGCCTAGACTTTCAAAAAAGATGGACAAAAAGAAATAACATTAGAAATATCAATTTGACAGTATATACAGTGTTTTTTTTTTTCTTTCTTTTTTCTGTGGTATCAAAAATGGTATAAAATATCGATACTTTTCCAGGTATCGTACACTACTGTATTTACTACGCCAACAGCGTAGGAGACTGACACAGATGAGAAGTAATTGTTGAATAAAATTCTCGTGGCTTCATAACGTTAAGGTTGATCCACTGGAGTCACATGGACTATTTTAACAATGTCTTCTCTACCTTTCTGGACCGTGAAAGTGTTCTTTAAATCGCTGTCTATGAAGGGGTCAGAGAGCTCTCGGATTTCATCAGAAATATCTTCATTTGAAGATGAAGGTCTTACGGGTTTGGAACGACATGAGGGCGAGGAATTAATGACAGAATTTTCATTTTTGGGTGAACTATCCCTTTAATAATTCTGTTGATATGTTGAAATAGAACAAGATGCTGACAAATGGAGATAATGAGATGTCTTGTCCAGTACACAAAATACAATAGATTTATTATCTTTTGTCTTCAGAAATATTTAGGCAAAAATTAGCTATGATTTTATGCCATGCAGTTGCTAGGGTGTTCTGGGTGGCTGCAAGTTAAAAGAGATCAATTTTCTATTATTTTCTAGGTTGTAGATATGACTTGATTTCTTCCTTCAGCGTAAGTTTGTTAGATAGTTTTCATTCATCAAATCAAATCAAATCACCTTTATTTATATAGCGCTTTTAACAAGTCCAATTGTTTCAAAGCAGCTTCACATTGTTAAAAGTAAAATAATGCAACAGAATTTGTACAGCCGTTCTGGTGAAACGGTGATGTTATCCAGCTAATTTCAAGTATCATATAGCATCAATGCGGGCAGATCGGTAATATAGAAGAAATTTAGGTGTCCCCAACTGAGCAAGCCAAAAGCCAGAGGCAACGGTGGCAAGGAACCAAAACTCCTTCAGGGTCAGAATGGAGAAAAAAACCTTGGGAGAAACCAGGCTCAGTCGGGTGCCAGTTCTCCTCTGGCCGACGAACAAACAGTGTATGATTATAATTCTGGCAACATAGCAGGTCTTAATTCATATTAGGCAAATAGATATTTGTTAGATTATTCGAGAGATTGGAGTCGTCACGCGAAGACGGGTTTAATGAGGATGTCGTGTCGATGCAGCATTTACGGGGGGAGTTTATTTGACATGTTCTCTGCAGACACTTCAGGGATGCGTTGGTCATGTCCAGGCGCTGGTCCACCATCTGATCTGGATACGGCCTGGATCTGGCTGACTGCAGTAAACCTCGGTATAAACAGAGAGACTAACATTAGCGTAGATGCCATTCTTCTTATGATGTAACGAGTACATCAGGTGTTATGGGAAGTGTTCCCGGTTCCGGCTGACCTAGTTAATGCAGCCTGACAATCATTTACTGATTTGAGTAATAGAAATTGATAATGGTTTATGTGTATGCCATAGTAAAGAGATGTGTTTTTAGTCTAGATTTAAACTGACAGAGTGTGTCTGCTTCCCGAACAATGCTAGGAAGACTGTTCCAAAGTTTAGGCGCTAAATAGGAAAAGGATCGACCGCCTGCAGTTGATTTTGATATTCTAGGTATTATCAACTGGCCAGAGTTTTGAGACCGCAATAGACGTGATGGAGTATAATGCGTTAAGAGTTCGCTCAAATACTGGGGAGCTAAACCATTTAGTGCTTTGTAAGTAATAAGCAAGATTTTAAAATTTATTCGATGTTTAATAGGGAGCCAATGAAGTGTTGACAGAACCGGCTAATATGGTCATACTTCCTTGTTCTAGTAAGAGCTCGAGCTGCTGCGTTTTGGACCAGCTGGAGTTTGTTTATTAAGTGAGCAGGGCAACCACCCAGTAAAGCATTACAATAATCTAGCCTTGAGGTCATGAACGCATGAACTAACTGTTCAGCATTTTGCATCGAAAGGATGTGCCGTAATTTAGATATATTTTTAAGATGGTAGAATGCAGTTTTACAGATGTTAGAAACGTGGCTTTCAAATGAAATCTTGGTATCAAAGAGCACACTCTCACATTCATTTTACCCACCAGGCAAAACTGTAAGTCTGATGGCTTAGAAAAGTAATATGACACCTCTCAGCAATAAGGCACATGATCTGAGGTATCATTCGTGTCAGCAGCACAAAATGTGCTCAAGGCGTTTCTTTATTCATCTAAGTGGCTTCTCCCGTCACAACATTTCCACAACATTGTGCTGTAAAATGACCCTTGATGAAGCACCCAAGTACACTAACATCCCATTGCCTGAGGTTTCTTCTCTGAACTACAACCTATAATGTTTTATGACACTTTTTAATGGGTACCTTTTTACGACTTTAAGCTAAAATGCGGTTTAAGTGTTCCGCACAGGAAACAACACCATCCTGCCATCACAACCGCAAAACATTTGCTTCCTGTCCCGCAACAACACTAATAATGGTTTTAAGGGACCTTAATCAGGGTAGCACTGAACAAAAACTCAGGTGTTCTGCACTCTCGCAAATCCTCTCATTATACAAAGTGTACACATTATATAAATAAAGCCCATTTCTGTCTCAGGAAACTTTTTTTTCCCCCCAGACCTGTTGCTGTCTGCGTTTCCACCATGGTCTAAAGGACTGTGACGATTAGTCTGGTGACGTAGGATGTGCACGATTTCCAGTTCCCACTGGATTTTGTCTTCTGCATATAAGCTTAATAAACCCTGGAGCTCGTCGTTGGTCCATCGGTTGTATTTTTTAAACTCCATTGTTGATTCGAATAGCAAACAACTTTTACTGCACGCACCGCAACAGACTTTTAAAAATGGTGGTTAAAATAAAATGCTGCGTGTACTCAACCAATCAGCATGTTCAGTGCCCAAGTCCCACCCCCGAAAGTTCCTGAATTTTGAAAAAGTGCTACCTCACGAGCAGAGGCTTTCTGAGGGGTAGATTTTTACCCGGAACTTCATTTAGACCCCGGTTCCTGTGGTCGAAACACACAGACTACCACCCCAAAGTCCCTAGTTCCTGGGGAAAGTTCCTGCACTGGAAACAGCTTTAGAGATTTGTTGTGCAGTCAGTTTTATTGATTGTAATGTAACTGTTAGATTGCAATGAACTAAGATGAGTGACTGCCTTTTAGTTATTATAAAGGGAGCGCTCTTTCTGCCATGCCAAGTCTTGCATTCAGTTTGGTTGTTTTTTCTGCTAAAATTAACAGTGGTTTGTGAACGTAGACGCTTAAATAATTTGTCGGGAGTGTTTATGCTGGAATGTGTAGGTTGTGCTGTGACATGAAACTTGAAACTATTTCAAGGAAATAGCCTACCTTTAGTGATCGGATCTTTGAATCTCGTTCATCAAAATGAACAAAAAAGTTTTTCCCAAGTCATCAACCCCAAGTCATTTCAGCAGAATGTAATTAAAATGTTACACGTTAATGGATAAATTCCACAACACATCAATGTTGGTCACATTATGAATAAGAAAAACACTATTTATGCAGCCAAGGCCAAATTATGAGAAACTGAAAACGATTCATTCATTGCTTAGCTAGGTCTTCAGACTATGCAGTCGGTTAGTTTTACCTCACCTCCTGATCCGAGTCGTTCCTTGTCACGTCACATCCCCATAAACTGAGCTATGCAGTCTGTACTGGATACAGAAATGATTAGTTCACCTCTCAAGTCTTCGGGTTTTAGTCGTTCGAACTTTTGTCATGTAACTGTACATTATTATTATAAGTAGGTATCTTTACTTTATCAAAGTGATTTTTCCCTATCATACAGATAGAGTTTAAAGCATTAACCATCTCTTTACCACATTCAATGTTATGGAAAAGAACCATCATGACAGAAATTCACAAATGTATAAATTGTAAGAAAAAAAAAAATTAATAAATAAATAAAAAAAGAGTAAAAAAATAAATAAATAAATAAAAAACCCGGACTACACGCTTGTTTGTAAGGAAGTTTGGGAATTATTAACTAATTTCTGTATCCTATAAGGCTGTCACGTCACAAGAACAAATGACTCCGAGTCTGACCCGAAGACTCGGGAGGTGAACTAATGATTTCTCTTTCAGACATAGACAGCATAGCCTCTATGGGCCTGTCACAGGATGAACGAATGACTTGGACCTGAAGACTCGGGAGGTGAACAAATCATTTCTTTTTCCTGTACAGAACCTATAGGCTGAAAACAGTGTGTTCAGTACTGTCTGCATCACATCTCATTCCCACAACCCATGTTTTCTGGAACTGTTTGTCCCAAGCAAGGGCGTAGCTACATGGTGGCCGGTGCCACCCCTCTGGCACGCAAACATTTTGACCGCATAATCAGCTGACTTTTCTCAGCTCAAAGAACTATGATACTGGCACAAAGGCCATGTGCACACTCCAGCTGAGCTGAGTTATCACTTCACTAGGGTTGCAAAGTTTCCAGAATTTCCAGAAATATTTGGAAACTTTCCAGGATTTTTTGGAAATTTTCAGAAAGTTTCTGGAAATATACCGGAAATTCCCAGCCCTTTTGCAACCTACAAAAACCCTACAAAAAATAACATGCCCAAAGATGCCTAAAATAAGTGGACATGGCAACACTGCAAGAACGCTCTTGGCGAAGCAGCTACGAGCATTTAAAACACAGCAGAGCGAGATGCGAGTGCTGCTGTCAGACATGTCCATCAAGCGCATGTTTACATTGAAAAACAATGGAAAAGTAGCTCAACGAAATGCAAACATGTCTCACAGCTGCGAGACATTACTATGGTTACTTGCCACTGTAAAACCTCCGTTTCTGCTCCCACCACTTTGAACTGGTGTTTTCGGCATGGGAGGAGGGCGCACTAGTAACAATGCTCAGGATCTAGCGTCAGTTTTTAGTGTGACTCTTGAGTGAGGTTTACTCGCACAGCTCTTACCAGCTGCCGTCTGTTACACTCACCCCCTAAACCTCACTCCCATCCGGGTTACGGGTTACCCCTCTGGTTCTACCGAGCAGAATTATAATCTGCATTTCCGGCATGGGAGGCGGGCGCTCTAACAAGGACACTAAAGACCGTAGCCTCCAGTGTCAGTCGCTATAGTGTGCCTCTTGAGATCAGGGGAGTGAGGTTTACACACAAAACTCTTATACTAGCTGGCGTCAGTTACGCCACTATGACAATCAACCGCTGATCTCTGTTAATTCATCAGTGCAATCAACACAATTTTTGAAGATGCTTGTGTTCCGTATGCAAATAGAACAATCATAAAGGATTCACTCTCACATTTAAATGCAGGTTTCACTCATGAAAATTCAATGTGCACCAAGGTTATTATCATTAACGAAAATCATGAAAATTAAAACTGTTGATGGGGAAGAAAAAGCATTTTTGTTTTTGTGTGAAGGTATTCCAGGCACGGTCACAGTTCTCTAGATTAGAAGCAGGAATTTCTATTTATTATTTTTTTTTTCCACCCCGGTGAAGGGGTCTTACCTGGCCACCTGTGAAAAAAATTCTAGCTATGCCCCTGGTCCAAAGGATTTTATTTTCCAAAGATATATTTTCAATATTCTTTCGGCTGAATGATTGAAATCAAGGTTCACTGCAGAATATTACATATTGATCTCCTCACAGCCTCGTTTTCAAATATGCTTTTAAACTCTCCAGAGTGCCTTGCCCCATAGACTTCCATTGAAAGTACATTACTGTACATGAGTTTTGTTTTTTTACACAAACTGGGGGACAAGTCAAAATCATTTTTGCGTTAACATTGCTTTAATTGCATCTTATTTAAAATGGCTCTTTGTGAGTTGTTGACATCTACCGTGCGGATGTCTGAGAGCTTGAGGTTTCTTCAGGTTGTAAATCTGTAGGCCTTTCTTTTGAATTGGGCTTTAGTTCATTTAGCACCAGTTTGAGTAATAGCCTCTGTCGCTCTCTCCCCTCTTTGTTCTGTTTAAGTTCCCAAGTGAGTGCCAGAAACACACAATAGTGCCTGTCTACCTCTGACAATGGCCCTTATGGATGAGGGAGGGAGGGAGAGAAAGCGAGTGGTCTGTCCTCATCTGTGACGCGTAAATTATTTTCAGATGTCATCTCTGCAAAATCCATTTATCTCCAGCTTTTGTGGACCTGTGACAGAGAGAGGGATGTGCAGAAATGGTCATATGAAAAGGGATGTCGCTGTTTGCAGTTGCATTGCTTTAACCCTCGCCTCTAAAGGGACCACATGTAGGGTTTGCAAAGTCCCTTGGAAGTGCTTTTTTAACTATAAAGACATTTCATGAACTAAGAACGAACAATATCTCTTACAGCATTTATTAATCATAGTAAATGTTAATTTCAACATTAATAAATTATTAAAATCAAAAGTTGTATTTGTTAACATTAGTTCATGCACTGTGAACTAACATGAACAATGAATGACTGTATGTTTATTAACTAACTAACAATTTAATAAATGCTGTAAAAATGTATTGCTTATTGTTAGTTCATGTTAGTTAATACATGAGCTAATGTTAACAAATTTAGACCTTATTGTAAATTGTTACCAAAAAAATCTTACTGACCCTTTACATTTTGAACTCTGTTGAATATGTATCACATCGAATTTATGAATATTAACAAACTTTCTTTCTGAGCATGCATGCCGTTTGGAATTAAAATTAAATCTAATTTAAAAAAAAAAATTTTTTTTTTTGTAAAACAGCTGATATACACACATCTCTGACTGCACATGAATTCAATATTAAAGTTCCAAATGCACTTACTGTTTGAATATGACTGGATAATTAGGATAATAAACGATGCCACTTATATACACTCACCTAAAGGATTATTAGGAACACCATACTAATACTGTGTTTGACCCCCTTTCGCCTTCAGAACTGCCTTAATTCTACGTGGCATTGATTCAACAAGGTGCTGAAAGCATTCTTTAGAAATGTTGGCCCATATCGATAGGATAGCATCTTGCAGTTGATGGAGATTTGTGGGATGCACATCCAGGGCACGAAGCTCCCGTTCCACCACATCCCAAAGATGCTCTATTGGGTTGAGATCTGGTGACTGTGGGGGCCATTTTAGTACAGTGATCTCATTATCATGTTCAAGAAACCAATTTGAAATGATTCGAGCTTTGTGACATGGTGCATTATCCTGCTGGAAGTAGCCATCAGAGAATGGGTACATGGTGGTCATAAAGGGATGGACATGGTCAGAAACAATGCTCAGGTAGGCCGTGGCATTTAAACGATGCCCAATTGGCACTAAGGGGCCTAAAGTGTGCCAAGAAAACATCCCCCACACCATTACACCACCACCACCAGCCTGCACAGTGGTAACAAGGCATGATGGATCCATGTTCTCATTCTGTTTACGCCAAATTCTGACTCTACCATCTGAATGTCTCAACAGAAATCGAGACTCATCAGACCAGGCAACATTTTTCCAGTCTTCAACTGTCCAATTTTGGTGAGCTCGTGCAAATTGTAGCCTCTTTTTCCTATTTGTAGTGGAGATGAGTGGAACTCGGTGGGGTGTTCTGCTGTTGTAGCCCATCCGCCTCAAGGTTGTGCATGTTGTGGCTTCACAAATGCTTTGCTGCATACCTCGGTTGTAACGAGTGGTTATTTGAGTCAAAGTTGCTCTTCCATCAGCTTGAATCAGTCGGCCCATTCTCCTCTGACCTCTAGCATCAACAAGGCATTTTCGCCCACAGGACTGCCGCATACTGGATGTTTTTCCATTTTCACACCATTCTTTGTAAACCCTAGAAATGGTTGTGCTTGAAAATCCCAGTTTTTTCACTGATTGTGAAATACTCAGACGGCCCGTCTGGCACCAACAGCCATGCCACGCTCAAAATTGCTTAAATCACCTTTCTTTCCCATTCTGACATTCAGTTTGGAGTTCAGGAGATTGTCTTGACCAGGACCACACCCCTAAATGCATTGAAGCAACTGCCATGTGATTGGTTGATTAGATAATTGCATTAATGAGAAATTGAACAGGTGTTCCTAATAATCCTTAAGGTGAGTGTATATACTGTAAACACTTTATTAGTAATGGCTATGGAGTAAAATATATAGCTTATAAAATATCCAAAGATATTGGAGTTTGGACATTCTCAGTTTTGAATTAATTTTGAGTCCTTATTATTATACTATTATTGTAGAGTGTGTATATATATATATATATATATACTCTAGTGTCGTGCAAACATCATGGCACTTGCTGTGGTGGAATTTAAGGAGAGAAGGGGGGGGGATTTTCCCTCTTGCTGTGGGAATACCAATGCATGACATCACCCTTTATCCTCCTGTTCTTTAATGGGGGGAGGTAGTGGGTGAGAGGTTAGAGAAGAGAGGGGGGTGGGATGAGTGAGTTTATTTGGGCGAGAGTGAGAGAGAGCGCATTCTGTGAGACTGTGAATCAAGTCCCAGGAAATGACCGTGTTTGGGTCGTCTCATGTGATCGTTACAGATCATCTCATTGGTAAACGCAATCACACTCATTCACACTCGGGCCTCCCAGTCACCCCATCTCACCACCAAATCAGTGCCGACTGTACCCATTTCACCAGTGTCATGTTCTGCTGCTGGACAACATTAAAATTCATTTGCAACCTGTCAGCGAGAAAACACACCTCTCGCACATGCAGCTCTCATCAACTCCACCTGTCCTTCTGTGTGTCCTGCAACGCATTCACACCTGCTTGTGTTTGTGTTTTGGCTGCCTGCTAGAAAATGTCCGAAAGTTACCCCGAGCGCCTGTTGTTTGTTGGCCAATCATCGTTACTTCCTCCTGGCATTCAAACGGGGACCAAAACATTTGTTGGCTTCTCTCAGGGCTGAGTGGCTTTCATTCAGGTTTTGTTCTCAGGCCTCTTTACAAGAAATCAATGAAAGTTGTTCGTATTTTGGAGTCACTGCACATTAACTTTAACTGTAATTTGTATCGTATCAGATTGTATCGTCTTTTATAATGTTACCATCAGTGTTGGGGAGTAACTAGTTACATGTAACAGTGTAATTTAAAGGGTACGTAACACAGTTTCTGCCAGTCTCATGTTAATCTTGAGTACCTATAGAGTAGTATTGCATCCTTCATATCTCCGAAGAGTCTTTAGTTTTATCAGATTTATGAAAGACAGATACGATTTACTGATTCTTTCCGAAAACAGTCGACCTTGTGCAGGTGTGCAGTGGGCGGAGCTAGAGACACACAAGTAAAGTCAAGTAATCTTTATTTATATAGCGCTTTTTACAATGCCAATTGTTTCAAAGCAGCTTCACAGTGTTAACAGGAAAATAATGCAACAGAATTTGATTCGGCTGTACAGGCGCTCTGGTGAAAACAGTGATGTTATCCAGCTAATTTCAAGTAACATATAGTGTCAATGCGGGCCGATCGGTAATATAGTTGAAAATTTAGTGTCCCCAACTGAGCAAGCCAAAAGCCAAAGGCAACGGTGGCAAGGAACCAAAACTCCTTCAGGGTCAGAATGGAGAAAAAAACCTTGGGAGAAACCAGGCTCAGTCGGGGTGCCAGTTCTCCTCTGGCCAACGAACAAATAGTGTATGATTATGAGTCTGGCAACATTACAGATCAGAAGTCATATTAGATCAATAGATATTCGTAAGATTATTCAAAAAATGGGAGTCGTCATGCCGGAGACGGGTTTAATGAGGATGTCGTGTCAATGCGGCATTTACAGGGGAGTTTATTTGACATGCTCTCTGCAGACATTTCAGGGATGTGTTGGTCATGTCCAGGCGCAGGTCCACCATCTGATCTGGATACGGCCCGGATCCGGCTGACTGCAGTAAACCTCGGCATAAATGGAGAGACTAACATTAGCGTAGATGCCATTCTTCTTATGATGTAACGAGTACATCAGGTGTTATGGGAAGTGTTCCCAGTTCCGGCTGACCTAGTTAATGCAGCTTAACAATCATTTACTGATTTGAGTAATAGAAATTGATAATGTTTTATGTGTAAGCCATAGTAAAGAGATGCGTTTTTAGTCTAGATTTAAACAGTGTGTCTGGTTCCCTAACAATGCTAGGAAGACTGTTCCAGAGTTTAGGTGCTAAATAGGAAAAGGATCGACCACCTGCAGTTGATTTTGATATCTAGGTATCAACTGGCCAGAGTTTTGAGACCGCATGGTCTCAAAAATTATACTCCACTCCGTGATGGAGTATAATGCGTTAAGAGCTCGCTCAAATACTGGGGATCTAAACCATTTAGTGCTGTGTAAGTAATCAGCAAGATTTTAAAATTCATACAATGTTTAATAGGGAGCCAGTGCAGTGTTGACAGAACCAGGCTAATATGGTCATACTTCCTGGTTCTAGTAAGAACTCGATCTGCTGCGTTTTGGACCAGCTGGAGTTTGTTTATTAAGCGAGCAGGGCAACCACCCAGTAGAGCATTACAATAATCTAGCCTTGAGGTCATGAACGCATGAATTAACTGTTCAGCATTTTGCATTGAAAGCATGTGCCGTAATTTAGATATATTTTTAAGATGGAAGAATGCGGTTTTACAGATGCTTGAAACGTGGCTTTCAAATGAACGATTGGTATCAAAGAGCACACCCAGGTTCCTAACTGACAACGAGGACTTGACAGCCATCAAGTGTTAGAGAGACACACACACACACACACATGCACTACATCATGGCATTATCCCTGGATAACTTTTTGATTACATTTGTTTTGTTCACATTATATGTACTTACACGCTGATTGCCAACAAAACAGACATTTGATGCAGTTTCACTCACCGCCTGCGGTTTCTACTCGTGACCGGGAACATACAAACACACACTTTCGGAGATCCATTGCTGCTCCGGAAAAACAAACTGCATCCACGGTTTCCTTAACGCTGGGTTATTTCGGAAGCTGAACATGGTTATCTTTCCCTCACAACCAGAAACACACTTCATTAGTGACATTGTTGAGTTTGTGGTCTAAAAGCAAAATGACAGCGCTGCCGGCGGCTCCCGTAACCTGAATGAAGCTCCTTGATTGGCGTGCTCTTGCTCTCGCTCGGGTTGATGTGTGCACACGCTCATCCGGGAGAGGTGCCCATACAAGCAATAACCCTTCATGACGTCCTACAGGGCCATACTCGAAAAAAAAAAACTTTCAGAAACTTGTTTGAATCCTGAAGGAGTGTATTTGGGACAGAAATACACCGTCATGCCCATTTTAGCAATGTTTAGCATGAGAATCCAACTCTTTAACAGTGTCTTTAAGTCAGAATGCATGAAATGGTATTATACCCTCTTTAATTACAAAATAAATGTAACTGTAATCCGTTATAGTTACTGAGAAAAAATGTGTAATTAAATTAGTTACTTATGTTAATGATTACAAAAGGGGTTACATCTGAATATTTTCTGTTAAAAGCTAGGATATGTTGAATAATATTAATATGTTGCTTTGCCTGTTTTTTTAATGTACATGATGCCTCCTGCCCTTTAAAGGCCGTTTAGTAAAGCGATGCTATTCTGATGCTTTTGATTGGCTCTCGTTTGAATTTTCAGGTTAACCCTGCCTGGTTTAAATGTTTGAAAATTATTAACAGTTAGAAATTTTGAAAAGTAATCAAAATGTAATTAAATGTAATTAGTTACATTTACTTTAATAAAGTAATTAAAATAGTTACACTATAGCCTGGATGCCAGCCGAACTTAGCCCCGCCCACAACATTTGAGGTCGGGAAGTTCGGTCTGGACTTGATCCGTTGTGGAGCAACTATGCTCGGACCAGAGCTGTTTGGACCAATCAAATTGTCAGGGCGGGCTTTATACGATGATGGACAGATGAACAGTAACGTAATCATCCACGTCACCAAAGAGCGCTTGGGTTGAATTTGTTCTAATCCTAAACAGAGAACTTGTTCGTATATGCATTCACCTTTACTATTTCTCTCAAAAATGATGATCGTGTTGATAAGTACTCTGTGTATCCTTAAATTCTTTTCACAACACCGGCAAAGATCGTTTACACTCATCTTCTTCTACTTCTTCCAGCGTGTGTGCAGTTGAGTTCTGCTGACAAATATGCATCGCTCAACATGCATCACTTACTCCGTTGCTCTGATTGGTTGTAGGTCTATCCAATTGAGTGCAGAGGCATTTTCTTTCCTGGTTCGGTTGAAACACGCCCCATAATCACAGCCCAATGGAGCAGTATCAGATTCTGACTTAGAATCTGAGTATGACAACATCAGGCTAGTTACACTATTTATTACATTTTAAAAAGGGTAACTTGTAATCTGTAACCTATTACATTTCCAAAGTAACCTTCCCAACACTGGATGCCATGCATGTTTTATAATAGCAGTATGTTATAACAGGACTACCTGTTTGGTCAACCAATGACAGACGACGGAAGAGACTGAACCCGTTAGAATAATCTGTATTTTCGTGTTTTTTGTTTTTAATGCTAAGAGTGCTGCAGAAATCACACATTTGGGATCAGGTTTGAAAAAACGTAAAAATGTAATAAAAAATATATATATATATATATATATATATATATATATATATATATATATATATATATATATATATATATATATATATATATATATATATATATATATATATATATATATATATATATATTAAATATAAATGTATAAATTAAACATAATATAAATATACTGTTTTTATGTCAGTGATGGACATTTAAAGGGATTGTTCACCCAAAAAAGTAAAATTGTATATAGAGAAATATGAGAGAATGTGAATCATTTTCCTCTTATGATGATGATGATAATGGCAGTGATTCTGTCTCTCCCACAGCTATGCAGTTTCAGGAGTGGTTACGTTCCCTGCGTTTCAGTGGAGGAGACGGGAAGTCTGAAATGGACAATCTGAAGACCCTCCTTCCATCTCTCCCCTCATCCTTCTCTCTTTCCTCTCTGTCCCTCTCTCCATCCTCTATCATTGGGCTAGGAGCGCTAGCCTCTCTCACAACCTATTGGCTGGTGACCAGACCTCGACCAATCCAGCCTCCATGTGACCTGCAGGCCCAGTCTATACCTGCACAGGTAACAGTGTTGAAATAAAATATAAATATTACTGAAATAAATGAGTTGAAGTACTAAACTTAATTTAAGCTCTATAGAAATATAAAATAACTGATACAAATGATAAAAGCATAAGACAATTACTAAAACTAAGATTCAAATAAAAACTGAAACTATAAAATATTAATTAACTCTATAATAGCATATAAATAATAATACAATAACACTGACAGTGATTAATTGCTTGCTTTATACTCTTAATATACACTCACCTAAAGGATTATTAGGAACACCTGTTCAATTTCTCATTAATGCAATTATCTAATCAACCAATCACATGGCAGTTGCTTCAATGCATTTAGGGGTGTGGTCCTGGTCAAGACAATCTCCTGAATTCCAAACTGAATGTCAGAATGGGAAAGAAAGGTGATTTAAGCAATTTTGAGCGTGGCATGGTTGTTGGTGCCAGTCGGGCCGGTCTGAGTATTTCACAATCTGCTCAGTTACTGGGATTTTCACGCACAACCATTTCTAGGGGTCACAAAGAATGGTGTGAAAATGGAAAAACATCCAGTATGCGGCAGTCCTGTGGGCGAAAATGCCTTGTTGATGCTAGAGCCGATAGAAGAGCAACTTTGACTGAAATAACCACTTGTTACAACCAAGGTATGCAGCAAAGCATTTGTGAAGCCACAACACGCACAACCTTGAGGCGGATGGGCTACAACAGCAGAAGACCCCACCGGGTACCCCTCATCTCCACTACAAATAGGAAAAAGAGGCTACAATTTGCACAAGCTCACCAAGATTGGACAGTTGAAGACTGGAAAAATGTTGCCTGGTCTGATGAGTCTCGATTTCTGTTGAGACATTCAGATGGTAGAGTCAGAATTTGACGTAAACAGAATGAGAACATGGTGGTGGTGTAATGGTGTTGGGGATGTTTTCCTGGCACACTTTAGGCCCCTTAGTGCCAATTGGGCATCATTAAATGCCACGGCCAACCTGAGCATTGTTTCTGACCATGTCCATCCCTTTATGACCACCATGTACCCATTCTCTGATGGCTACTTCCAGCAGGATAATGCACCATGTCACAAAGCTCGAATCATTTCAAATTGGTTTCTTGAACATGACAATGAGTTCACTGTACTAAAATGGCCCCCACAGTCACCAGATCTCAACCCAATAGAGCATCTTTGGGATGTGGTGGAACGGGAGCTTCGTGCCCTGGATGTGCATCCCACAAATCTCCATCAACTGCAAGATGCTATCCTATCAATATGGGCCAACATTTCTAAAGAATGCTTTCAGCACCTTGTTGAATCAATGCCACGTAGAATTAAGGCAGTTCTGAAGGCGAAAGGGGGTCAGGGGGTTGTTTGTTTTACAAACAAAAGCTCGTTCAGGAACCCCCGGTGAGGCGGGAAGTTAAGCGTTGGTCGCCCCACTCAGAGACCGCGCTTCAGGCAGCTCTGGATGACGTTGACTGGGACATGTTCCGAGCAAGTTCAGCCGACGTAAACGAGTTCACAGGCGTGGCGCTTTGCTTCATCAACACGCTTTACAGAGCAAGCCACGCAAACAATAACAATAACGTCCTTCTCAAATCAGAAACCGTGGGTGGACAATTCAATCCACGCGGCAGTGAACGCACGCACTGCTGCTTACAACGCCGGTCTCCATTCAGGGAATATGAATGAATACAAATCATCCTGTTATGCTCTGCGGCGTGCAGTTAAAGCCGCAAAGCTCCGGTATAAAGACCGAGTGGAGTCTCATTTCCAACTCAACGACTCGCGGCGCATGTGGCAAGGTCTGAGGTCCATCTGCTCGTTTGGATCTAAATCCTCTGCAGAGGGGAGCACCGACCCGTTGCTCGTGAACGAGTTAAACTCTTTCTACGTTCGCTTTGACTGTAACCGCGGCAACGCGACTCCGCCAAGTGGCGCGTTAGAGGAAATTACTCAAAGCAGCAACAATCACGTGATCTCTGTCTCGGAGGATGAAGTTCGGAGAGCACTCAAGCGTGTGGACGTCAGGAAAGCTGCCGGGCCGGATGGTATTTCAGGTCGTGTTCTGCGGTCCTGTGCTGATCAGCTCGCCGGGTTGTTTACATCTATCTTTAATGAGTCCCTCGCTACATCTGTGGTGGTCCCCACCTCCTTCAAAAAATCCACCATCATCCCTGTCCCTAAGAACAGTAAAACCTCTTGCCTAAATGACTACCGTCCAGTGGCTCTCACGTCTATAGTCATGAAGGTCTTTGAGAGACTCATTAAAAACACCATTTGCGCCTTCATTCCTGACACTTTGGACCCTCTTCAGTTTGCCTATCGTCCCAATAGATCGACTGAAGATGCCATCTCTCATGTCCTCCACTCCTCCCTCACTCACATCGACAGCAAAAGTGGGAACTACGTAAGGCTGCTATTTATTGACTATAGCTCAGCCTTTAACACCATAGTTCCCATCAAGCTAACCTCCGAACTCCTGGATCTCGGCCTGAATCCTCCTCTCTGCCACTGGATTGAGGACTTCCTCACTGGCAGGCCTCAGGTGGTGAGAGTAGGCCAGTTCACCTCCACCTCCATCACCCTGAGTGTGGGAGCTCCACAGGGCTGTGTCCTGAGTCCCCTGCTCTACTCTCTCTACACACATGACTGTTTGTCCACACACAGCTCCACCTCTATCATCAAATTTGCTGATGATACTGTTGTCCTGGGCCTCATTTCCAACAACAATGAGACGGCATACTTGGACGAGGTGGCGCATCTAACATCATGGTGCCAGGACAACTGTCTCTCTCTGAATGTTGGCAAGACCAAAGAAATGATTGTGGACTTCAGGAAGAGACCCCCCCCCCCCTCATGATCAGCCGGTCACCAGTAGAGAGAGTGAGCAGCTTCAAGTACCTGGGTGTAAACCTCTCCGAGGACCTGACCTGGACTGCTCACATTCAGACACAGGTGAAAAAAGCCAGGCAAAGACTGTACCACCTGCGCCAGCTGAGGAAATTCAGGGTTTCACCAGCTATCCTGAAAACTTTCTATTTAGGGGCGATAGAAAGTGTATTAACTCAGTGCATCACAGCGTGGTATGGGAACAGCACCAGTCATGACCGCAAAGCCCTGCAAAGAGTTGTGCGCTTATCCGAGCGTATCTCAGGGTCAGCTCTCCCGTCTCTGCAGGACGTCTACACCAAACGCTGCAAAGGTAGAGCTACTAAGATCATCAAGGACCCTAATCACCCTGCAAACCCTTATTTCGTGCTGCTGCCATCTGGTAAGCGCTTCCGAAGCCTGATGGCCAAAACTGAGAGACTCAGGAGGAGCTTCTTCCCCCAGGCCATCAGACTCCTGAACTCAGTCACTTAACACCACGTGACTTCACTTCAGGATAAACATACTGTCATCGCACTGCACTTTCTGTTCTCGTTGTTACTGTGTAACAACCTGTTATAAACCTGTTTGCACATTATACTCTTACACATTTGTTAACCACATATTTATAAGTCTTCAGTTTACTCACTGCACAGACTACTTCAATTATTTTATTCCACTTTATTCTTATTTTTTCTACTTGACTTGACTTGATTATATATAATTCTACATATATATATATATATATATATATATATATATATATATATATATATATATATATATATATATATATATATATATATATATATATATATATATATATATATATATATATATATAGTGTGCTTTTTTATTCTATTTCTATATAATTTCCTCCTTGTGTTTTTAACTGTGAATTTGCACTGTCCATGGAGCGGACCTGTTTACATTTCACTGCCGGTTGTATATTCTGTATATAACTGTGTATGTGACAAATAAAACTCTTGAATCTTGAAATCTTGAAACACAGTATTAGTATGGTGTTCCTAATAATCCTTTAGGTGAGTGTATACTGTACAAATATGCCTGCCTAAATACAGAAATGGTATATTGATTCACATGAGTTAACTTTTGGTAATCGGATCAAATAATAAGTTAACCCTGCTGAATAAACCTTAACTGGTTTGCTGGTCTTCACTGATTTAAGCTGGTCTGCCTGTTTAGCTGAAAAGTGGCCAAAATCCACTTGAAAACTAGACCAACTAAAGCCATGTTTTTTTATTTCTCAGCTGCAGAAAAAGGTATTAAAACATATTTAACATTGCTTCTGCTTTATTCATCACATTGAAAATGGATGGTCAAGGTGGATGCATTGCATTGTCAGATACAGTATCACACACTGAATGTTTGGTAGCTTACTTCACAAGTAGTATGTTATTTGCAAATGCATCAAATGTTTATATTGTACACAGTATACTGAACTAGCTTTGCATATCAGTTATGATAACGATTGATGCTATATTAACACATGCGTCTGTTTCCAGGGAGACCAGAGCTGTAGGCGCTCGGCTTTACTGAAGGATGACAATCTGCTGGAGTTCTACTACGAGGACACAAAGACGGCATTCGACATGTTCCAGAGAGGACTGCGGATAGCAGGTCTGTGTGACGCTCAAACAAACACAGCCACAGTGTCTCTTGTCTTCTCTGAAAAGCTTGAGAACAGTTTGTGTAATTATACAGATAAACACTTTGAGTGACTATTTCAGTTTCTGTAGTCTGTTGACCCTAGATGAATTCAATGGCTTCTCGGTTTCCCTTTCTTTTCGTTTACTGCAGTGCTCTGCAAGGCTTTCTCGGATCGATAATGCTTTCATCACATGTAGCTTACTTCAGTGAAGGGATTGTGAAATAGATTTGTAGTCGATTGCTTGTGTTTGAAGTTTTTTTTGTGTTTGGATTCATGGGACATAGAAAGCATCTGGATGGCTAAAAGACTAATCATTTTAGAACAGGGTTGGGTTCATGTGACTCTTGGGAGGGATTTTTTTAAATTTAATTGACATTAGACATTTAAAAACATTACAATTATCTCTATCCTAAATGTTTGATCATGCAGTGCCTTTTTGCTTTGACAATAGGGTAATTTCTTTTTGCAATAGCTTAAACTGCGATTTACAAAAAGTCTCAAGTCAACACGTAGTAATAAAAGAACCAATTACAACAAATTACAAGCAGTAGCATAAATAAATACAATATAAATAAACATACAAAAGAAATAAACAGTGCTTTAGGTTTTTCAGGTAGGCCTAAGAGTAGTATTCAGGTAGAGGAATACTACAGAAATTGAATGAAGAAAAGCAGCAATTTAAAGAGTAATGTTAATAAAATAACACTGAATAAATAATAATAATAAAAATACAGATTAATCCTTATAATTAAAGTTATAAAAGTTATTCAGTCAAGAGCAGTGAGTGATTTCCTTTTTGTCTTTTGTTGTTTTTCAGACACATATTAGGCTGCTGTCACTTTAAGACCGAATGCACTCTTTTTTTGTTCTTAATTGACTGTATTCATGTGAATACTCGCCAAGACGGGCAATTCGTACATAAATTTGTGTGTATTTGACCATTTAAGCACTATTAGCCATGCAAAGAACTTAATTTGGTCTTCGTGAGCTGTTTGTAAGGAGGCTTTATGTGTGCGTGCTTGGGAGTATGAGCACTCAAAAACAGTCTGAATAGCTTGAAATCGCTTGAATGTTAATATTGTCAAGACTTAACTTTATTTGCAAACTATAAACTTTAGTGACACTAATAGTGTATAGTGTCTATTTAAAAGAAAAACACTACAGCCCAAAATAAATGCACAAGATAACTTGGAGTATATGCCATCAAATTCAACTACTTGTGTTCAGATTCAATTCAACAGACCATAAAAAAACTGAGCTTTTACCTTTGGATCAAAACAAACCAAATACGTGTCTATTAGGTTTATTAGCGTATATATACGCTATAGTGCAGATGCGATGGATGTGGACATGTGAAGCCATTTGTGCATTTTGAGAGTAAGAGTTTGTAAGAGTTGAGTGAACGTGCAAATTCACTCCCTGACAGTAGATGGCGCTATTGATTTGATTGCAGATCAAAAAGGATTCGATGGAAACTCAATTCCTCTCCATAACAACTCCCTCTTATTGATATTTTTGTAGTTGCTGTGGCGTTTGTCATAAATTTCTTTGTGTTCAGACACCAAGGAGACCAGCAGCTCTACATTCATCTTGCCTTGTTGCATCTTCTTCTTTGTCTACTTACTTCCTCTTTGTCGTCTTCTTAGGTATCCATGTGTGCTCGGCAAGACCGTTTTGTGCTTGAGCACCACCAAGTCGTGTTTTACTGTAACTTCAGCAGCTCCAGGCATGTGAACAAAAGCGGCAATCCAATCTCATTGGTCGGCCAGTTTTTAATGCTGTGCATCAAACCAACAAAACAAACCCGAGGCGTTTTTTATGCCTGCCGCTTTGTGCGCCGATGTGCACACTCACATTGGCGCCTTTTGTTCAGTCACGAGGCGTTGAACTCCGGCGATAATCGTCCCGGTGTGAACAAGCCTTAAGAAAGTTTTCAAATTACTACTGATAATCTGTGTGGATAAATGTGCTTATTTAACCTAAATGCTTTAGTCAATACAGGAATGAGTAAAAATATGTGCAATACCCACAATCTCGCTCTGAGATTCAGGCCCTGATATATATTTCTGACCACAGTATTTCATAGTCAGAATGAAGTATTCCAGGGAGCCAGGTAATAACTAACAGTATTGTTTGTGCTGTGCAGGTGACGGCCCATGTCTTGGCTTCAGGAAACCCGGAGAGCCCTATCAGTGGATCTCATACACTGAGGTGAGAGCAATGCATGTTATATAACACAATTACTACTGTGTAATAATCGTGTAATAACCTAAAAATGACACTACATGCATTACAGGTAGCAGAAAGGGCACAGGTGTTGGGATCAGGTTTGCTGGCGAAAGGTTGCAAACCAAACCCTCAGCAGTTTGTGGGCATCTTTGCCCAAAACAGACCAGAGGTAAATCATTATTGTGAACAATTCATCAGTGCACGTTATTCAAAATGTTACTGGTCAAAAATTTGGAATCATTACGATCAATCAGTTTTTAAAAGAAGTGTCTTATGCTCAACAAGACTGCATTTAATTTATCAAAAATACGATAAAACAGTATAGTGAAATATTAAAATTTAAAATAACTGTTTTCTATTTTAGTTTCTTTAAAATTCAATTTAAAATAAAATTTGCAGTGATTCCAAACAATTATGTGCAAAGTTTGTTTAATCAAATTCAAGTTTTTCTGCCTCTGAAAAAACAAATGTCTGAATGTAATGAACTGCTGATGTAAGAGAAATAATAAGATGGTTTGAATTTAAAATCTGGGATCAAGAGTACATGTCAGAGGTCAAACGTATTTTTTTGGAATGTAATATTTCTACTCCTGAACATTTTTATTTTGTTGATACAAAAACTCTCCAAGAAGAGTTACAAGAAGCTCATGGAGAGTTAAAAAGTAAACTGCAAAAGGTAATATTTCTTGCTTCCATTGAAGCAAAGATCTTTGGATCGTTCTCAAATCATGCTGGATAACATACGTTTTGCAAAATGGGAGTACACCAAATGTTAAACCATATTGATTTTCATGTGAATTTTTCGGCTCAACTTTTCACTCAAATTATAATGTAATTTGTAATGATTTTTTTCATTGCAATTTTTTCATTGCAATTATGTTTTCATTAAATAAAAAGCGAAATATCGGTTAGATCAGTGGCTGTGAGCCAAGTCACATACTTCCGATAGTCACACTGCCATTGAGTTGAATGGGAATGCTAACGGAGCTCTTTCTCTGTCTGGATCAGAAATGGATGTTTCTAATATGTTCCTGCTTTGTTTGTCTCCCCCTGCTGGCTGCAGTGGGTCATTACAGAGCTGGCCTGCTACACGTTCTCCATGGCGCTGGTGCCTCTGTACGATACCCTTGGATTAGAGGCCATGGTTCACATCCTGAACCTGGGTGAATAAAATGGGCTCATGACCTCATTCTCAAAACGAAGCTGCAGTGCTGTAATTTACATTCAGCTTCATCTCGGTCTTCTATCTCTTTCCAGCGGAGATCTCTATGGTGATCTGTGATAAGGAGGATAAGGCAGAATCTCTATTAAAGAACAAGGAGAAGGGTGTGACCCCCATGCTCTCCTGTTTGGTGCTCTTTAACCCCTTCAGCGCCGCCCTGCTGGAGAGAGCAAGGAAGTGCGGTGTGGAGATACTACAGCTCTCACAGATTATGGTAGGGAATAGTATTTAATGCAGGTTAAAATAACTGAGCAGTTTTCTTATTTTATTTTACTTGTTCATGGCCAGTTTCCACCCTCTCTCTGAGGCCTTTAAGACTATTATATGCAAATGATCTTAATATGTAAATGATTGTGATTAACTATCCTCTGTGTACTTCACACTGGCATTAATCGGGTATGATAATACGTGGTTAACATGATAACATAACGTTATTGGACCGTAAACGTGGATGATGGGTGGTTATTGAAATCACTGCTGTTGTTCATTAGCTTGTGAGCTTTGAGTTTTGAACATGCATGTCATATCAACCTCGTATTTCAAATGAGAGAGAACAATCATGTTTTCCCCCCTTTACAGTCTATTTGCTGGTCATTATGATTATGAGTCACTGAAAAATATATTTAAAGTTTACTTTAAAACAGTTTTCACTCAGAAATTGCTATTAAATTCCACAAATAATTACAAAGAAACTTTGATTTAAACATACATTTTTATGTTGAAAGACATAAAACATGCTCCAATAATCTAAATCTGTGTGTGTGTGTGTGTGTGTGTGTGTATGTGTGTATGCATTGCAGGATCTGGGAAGAGAAAACTTAAAGCCACCTGTGGTAAGCGCTCCTTGTTTCGTTTTTCTCCGTTTTGCTCATTCAGTTATGATAACTCTGGGAGTAGTTTTAAAATGTAGCATGTTGATGGATGTGCCAGTATTAATGTATTTGGTCTTGGCTGACTAGATCTGCTATGCACTCTGTTGCTGCTGTTGTCAAGTACAGAGACTTGCTACTGCCAAGACATTCACAGACTTGCTGCTGTAAGCTTGTAAAGGACCATTCACACACAACACATTTTTTTCTGTGCAATGAACCAAGTAAGGTCTAAAGCAGAGATTCTCAACTCTGGCCCTGAAGTTCTACTTTCCTGCAGAGTTTACCTCCAACCTTGATTAAACTCGCCTACCTGCAACTTTCTAGTAATCCTGAAGAAGTTGATTAGCTTCAGGTGTGTTGTGCAGGAAAGTCGACCTCGAGCGACACATTTTTAGAAAGCCCACACTGCAAAGAAAGCGAGATGTGAGTGCAACCATCCAGCACGTCCATCTAGCATTTCCGGTGAACTGTTAGCTGTTTGTACTCATTGTACATCGACACCATAAATGGTTGACTTTTTAAAGTTGTATTTATATTTTAAAAGTGCACTGTGTAAATTTTAGCGGCATCTAGTGGTGAGGTTGTGAATTGCAATCACCCACCGCTCACCCCTTCCTTTTGAAGCACATAGAGAAGCTACGGTGGCCGACACATGACAAAAATGTCGTCTGAGACCGCAGGGAGTGACTAGCGCTCTGTAGAGCAGTTTGTCCGTTCAGGGCTACTGTAGAAACATGATGGCGCAAAATAGCGACTTCACTGTAAGAGGACCTGCGATGTATGACGATAGAAATGAGTCATTCTACGGTAATAAAAACATAACGTTCATTATGTAAGGTCTTTATACACCACTGAAAACATAGTTATGTGTATTATATTGCATTTCTGTCAATAGATCCTCATAAATACTACACACTAATTTTGCCAATAAACCAGTTTTATTGATTGCAATAAAGACACAACTAATCGGAAAGGAATAAAAAACACGGTGTCTGTAATTGGACACACATGGGCAACATATTTACAGCACTTGCGATGACCAAAAACATTATTTGTTCATCTTTCTGAGATTGTCCCCATTTGTAAAACCGAACATTTCAAGATGTAGGAAATCCAACATTTATTAGAACACTTTTATTTAAAAATAAAAAAGACATTAATTGCCACTATAACCAGGAGATGGCGGCAGAGGAGCACTTATTGGCTCATATTAGCCATTTCCAGTAGTATTTGTTCCACAAGTTTCAATTTGGAATAAATATTAAACCTTATAAAATCACTAGGTTTAAAAATACATTTTGTCAAGGTGAAGTATGAAGTTCTCACAAAGTCTCATGAAAAATAATAACTTTTATTGCGAATTATTGCGCTCTCCCTTTATAATCACTGACAGATGCTGTCAGTTAGTGCAGTGCAAGCTCACTGATTTCGGCACACTTCCCATTTAGTTCAGTGAAGCGCACAATAAATCTTTAATTTATAGTGTGTTGATGCTTTTTTTCACACGAAAGTGTGAAAGCTGATGGTTGAATTGAATTTTGCTGAGGAACAGTGAGGGACGTGTTTTTATGTTGTTTTAGGTTTGAAGTGACTATATTCAGATTATAAACTAAGTATTGCACTACTGATGCTGTTAAAGTTACCTCAGGACATTTGAAGATACCGACACACCAACAAGTGACATTTGACCGGATGTTTTCCAGCTGGCTTATGTCATTGCGGAAGTTCTTATGAACGTTCAGAGATAACGCATGAAGTGGCCCTTAATCGTTTACTTTGTAGAGGAAATCTTGATCTAGGTTTTAATTGTTTATGTTTCTTTGTTTTTTATTGTTTCAGCCTCCTAGACCTGAAGATCTGGCTGTTGTGTGTTTCACCAGTGGGACCACAGGTACCGACCAACAAACACCCTGCTCACACTATCGGATTCATTTTATGGGTCTTTCTTTGATCTGTTGCAATATATAACCAAAATTTCACATCAGTGGTACAATAAGTGTGGTGCAATAACCTGTGAAATTGAAACCCTTTAATACCATAATGTGTTCTGGATTAGAGTAGCATGATTAATCGTTAAAATATTGCGATCTTGATTCAAACACCCAAACAATATCATTCCTAAATGACAACGATTCGCCTGTGTCTATTAAACCTTTGACAAAATCACACCGGAACATTCAAATCTGTACAGTATGAAACAGCTAAAGTCTTTTCAACCACTAAGTATCATTATTTATGTTACAAATATTCATATTATCACATAACATAAAAGATTATAATTCAGATATTAACACTGATATCTATGGTAGCAATCAAAATAGAGCAAATTACCTTTTGAAAGTAACTTGGTGCTTCAAATAATGATTGTATCGATTACATTACACCTCCAGGTGGTGACAAGTGTCTTAAAAATTTAAAAGTCATTGAATCATTCATTTAAAGGAACACGCCACTTTTTTGAAAATAAGCTCATTTAACTCCCCTAGAGTTTTACCGTTTTCGAATCATTCAGCCGATCTCCGGGTCTGGCGGTAGCACTTTTAGCATAGCTTAGCATAGATCATTGAATCTGATTAGACCGTTAGCATCTCGCGCAAAAAAATTACCAAAGAGTTTCAATATTTTTCATATTTAAAACTTGATTCTTCTGTAGTTACATCGTGTACGAAGACTTTCGTAGATTTTCTAGACCGATATGGCTAGGAACTGTACTCTCATTCCTGCGTAATAATCAAGGCACATGACCATACCACGGGTGCAGCGGCGCAATGATATTACGCAGTGCCTGAAAATAGGCTAATTTCCGTCAACATTACCAACGTGACAACCTGCTTGCACAGGGAGCGTCCTGGGGACTATTTTCATGTGCTGCGTAATATCATTGCGCCGCTGCACACATGGTAGAGGAAAAATATTGAAACTCTTTGGTCATTTTTTTGAGCGAGATGCTAACGGTCTAATCAGATTCAATGATCTATGCTAAGCTATGCTAAAAGTGCTACCGCTAGACCCGGAGATCGGCTGAATGATTCGAAAACGGTAAAACTCTAGGGGAGTTGGAAAATTAGCTTATTTTCAAAAGTAGTGGCGTGTTCCTTTAAAGAGATGCGTTCAAAAACATTCATCCAGTTAAGAAACAAGTGAAGTACTATGAGTGAGTCATTGAATCATTCATTCAAATCTTTTTTTTTTTTTTTTTAAACAATTCATTCAGATTAATTAAAGATTTTAAATAGACTGCAGCAATTAACATTTAGTCAGAAACTCTAGTAAATGACATGTTTTAGTTGTCTGTTCAGAATCGTGATCTCTATTTGAAACAAACATTGATTCTCAATTTAACCGTAACCGTGCAGCTCTAACCATGATGTTGAGTTGCGTCTCTTTTGTTTCATGTAGGAAAGCCTAAAGGAGCCATGATAACTCACGGCAACATCGCCTCCAACACCTCCTCTGTCATCAAGATCCTAGAGGTCAGTTCAGAGAGATCTGAGCTTCCTGTATGTCTGCTTTCTTTGCTTTCTTATCCTTCAACTTGTGACATTTCCCCTCCTAAACGCCATCTCTCCGTAGCTTTCATCTTATCTTCTGTCCTGTTCCTCTTCCTTCCTTGTGTTTTTTTCTTTTCTTTAATAGAGACCTTGTGTTTCCCATGAGACTTCTTTCTCTTTCAAGTCCTGTTTATGAAGCTCTTTGTTCCTCTTTTCTTCCGGTTGTGTGTTAAAATGGTGAAATGGCTAATGATACTCTGCATGGGAAAATGCCAGTCAAAATGCAGAATTGATAACCAGTTAAATGTTATCAGTTTGTCTATTGTCACCACGTTTATTGGCCATTTTATCTTATTCATGTTGTATTGTTTTATATGCACACACACACCAGGGCTTCTTTGTGATTCGTCAAGAGGATGTGTCCATCTCTTATCTGCCACTCGCCCACATGTTTGAGCGTATGATTCAGGTAACCCTCACTAATTTAAGGTCACCGTTTCTGAATAATAATAATAATAATAGTATAATTATTTGAGATTTTGTTTTCCTCTCTGGTTTTGATTGGTTTAAATATACTAGGATAATATAGGATTGTGTTATATTATTGTCCTCAGTCATGGTGAAAGTAGATTTTGATGAAATGTGACTTTTGTCTTAAGAATAAAATGTTCTGATGGTGTATAATACTCTCAGGAAATGAATTAAGTGTAAATAAGATCATTGAGGGTTTACAGTATTTATTTATTCCTAAATGATGTAAATTCAAATTTTATAAAGCAACATTAATATAGTATGAATTAACATGAATGGTATATTTACACTACTGAGCTAAAAGTTTGTAATAAAGTTTTTTTTTTTAGGTTTTGAAATAATTCTCAATTTATTTAATCAAAACACAGTAAAAACTTTTAATACATTTACATTTTAAAATGTAATTTATTCCTGTGATCAAAGCTGAATGTTCAGCATCATTACTCCAGTCACATCATCCTTCAGAAATCATTCTCATATGAGGATTTAATGCTCAATTATTATTGACGATCAATTATTAATTATAGTTCTTATTATTATCAATGCTGAAATAAATTTGTGGAAACCATAGGTTTTTTCATTATTATTTAATAATTAGAAAGTTCAAAAGAACAGCATTTATTTGAAATGTAAATCTTTTGTGACATTATAAATGTTTACTGTCAATTTAATGATCAGTTTATCAATTTAATGCATTTTGATCAGTCATTAAATTGGATCAATTTAATACATCCTTGCTGAATAGCAAGCATTCAATTTATTTTTTCTTTTATTTTACCACAATTTTGTGTAAAAAAAAAAAAAAATTAAGCAGCACAACTGTTTTCAACATTTATAATAATACGAAATATTATTGAGTATCCAATCAGAATGATTTCTGAAGGATCATGTGACACTGAAGACTGGGGTAATGATGCTGAACATTCAGCTTTGCATCATTTATTTTAAATTGTAATACTATTTTACTATATTACTGTTTTTACTGTATTTCTGGTCACATAAATGCAGCCTCTGTAAAAACATAAAAAAATCTGAATTATTCCAAACTTTTGACTGGTAGTGTATAAATGAACATTAACCCAGATGTTATTTGTTTTATTTAATAAAACCTATTGCATGATTGCATATTGACTTTTATATTATTATAAAAATATTGCATATTGAAAATATATTGCATATTGAAATTTAATACAAAAACAATCAGTCCAGCTTCCTGTCCTTTTATATTGTTCTGTTTGTTGTTTTATTGTGTACTCTTTCTCTGTTCGTCAGGTGTCAATGTTTTGTCACGGAGCAAGGGTTGGTTTTTACCAGGGTGACATCTCTCTGCTGATGGATGACATAAAGACCCTGAAGCCCACCTTCTTCCCCGTGGTCCCTCGATTACTCAACCGCATCTATGATAAAGTGTGTTCTGCACAGCAGTGTTGAGTTCTTGGACACAAATGGAGAGTAATCACTCACTTTAAAGTGATGAATGTCATTTGTGCGTGTAGATTCTGGGCTCGGTTACGTCTCCGTTGAGAAGAGCCATTCTTCATTACGCCGTAAGGAGGAAACAGGCAGAACTGAGTAGTGGAGTCGTGAGGAACAACAGCCTGTGGGACCGATTGATCTTCAATAAGATACAGGTACGTCTCTTAACAACCGAATCGATAACCGAACGCTCCAGCTATTGAAAGATTTGATGAAAAGAGATTGGAGCATCCCTCTGTGGATATATAATGTGTGACATGACGTGTGAGTGAAGCAAAATAATGTCCTATCATTCATCTCGCTCTCTCTTCCTGTAGGCCACTCTTGGTGGAAACCTGCGATTCATCCTCACTGCATCTGCACCAATCTCTCCAACTGTCCTTTCCTTCCTAAGGGCCACCCTCGGCTGTCTGGTAAGAGTCCTCACTTAAAATGTAAAATTAAGTATTTTCTTCTAATGAAAGTACTATATGTTAATTTTAGTGCTGTCAAATGGTTAATCGCATCCAAAATAAAAGTTTGTTTACAAAATACATTTAGTTGTGTACTGTGTATAATTATGTACACCAATCAGCATAACATTATGACCACTGACCGGTGAAGTGAATAACACTGATTCTGATTATCTCTTCATCACGGCACCTTTTAGTAGGTGGGATATATTAGGCAGCAAGTGAACATTTTGTCCTCAAAGTTGATGTGTTAGAAGCAGGAAAAATGGGCAAGTGTAAGGATTTGAGCGAGTTTGACAAGGGCCAAATTGTGATGGCTAGATGACTGGGTCAGAGCATCTCCAAAACTGCAGCTCTTGTGGGGTGTTCCCGGTCTGCAGTGGTCAGGATCTATCAAAAGTGCTCCAAGGAAGGAACAGTGGTGAACCAGCCACAGGGTAATGGAGGAAGAAGGCAAGCCGGCGGAGGCAGTGTGATGCTTTGGGCAATGTTCTGCTGGGAAACCTTGGGTCCTGTCATCTATGTGGATGTTACTTTGACACGTACCACCTACCTAAGCATTGTTGCAGACCATGTACACCCTTTCATGGAAACAGTATTCCCTGGTGCCTGTGGCTCTTCCAGCAGGATAATGCTCCTGACACAAAGCAAAACTGGTTCAGGAATGGTTTGAGGAGCACAACAACGAGTTTGAGGTGTTGACTTGGCCTCCAAATTCCCCAGATCTCAATCCAATCGAGCATCTGTGGGATGTGCTGAACAAACAAGCCCGATCCATGGAGGCCCCGCCTCGCAACTTACAGGACTTAAAGGATCTGTTGCTAACATCTTGGTGCCAGATACCACAGCACACCTTCAGGGGTCTAGTGGAGTCCATGCCTCGACGGGTCAGGGCTGTTCTGGCATCAAAAAAGGGGACCAACACAATATTAGAAAGGTGGTCATAATGCTATGCCTGATCAGTGTGCATATATAAATACACACACATGCATGTCTATATTTAAGAAAAATTTGTTGTATGTAAGTGTATTTATATATACATAATGATACACAGTACACACACATTATGCAAACACAAACTTTTATTTTGGATGTGATTTGATGATGATTAATCGATTTGACAGCACTAATTAAAATACTATAAGGCAGCAGCTCTTTACACCTAGTGAAAATAGCATATTTTCTTAGCGATAGGCTTTTTACAAAGTGAAAGTAGAGATAGATTGTATTTACACTATAGTATAATTTAGTAAATAGTAGTTGGATGCTATTTATATTTATAAATAGTGGCATATACTATTTGCACCTCAGTATTGTTGTACATTTAAACAGTATTGCAATAATAACAGAGTGTACATTTATTATATTTATTAAAATTATTAAATGGATGCCGCCTTATTGGGACAATAAAGCCTTCCTACACCTACCCCTAACCGGTTTACACTTTATTATTAAACACACGTTATTAGTTGTAGAGTGAGTTCGACAAATGTCAGATTCAAACGCGGGTCGATTTGCATCAAATCTTTCTGCTAACCCTGACCACTGAACATGATGGGCAGTGTAGTTCTAGACTAAATGTGAGCAGGAATTTACTCATCTCACCTGTGTAAAAACAGATTCAGTATACCTCATATTTAATAAAAACAGTGAAATGCAAACTCAGATTATGTACTTTATGTATTTAATCTCACTTTATTAATCAGTGTCTTTGCTGCTGACCTTTGATGATCCATTTGCTAAAAGTTGAACTTGTTTTGTTATTAAAAAGCAAAGCAAGCAAGCCCAGCCTAGGTGAGAAAAAGTAAGTAAAGTCACCTTTATATAGCACTTTTTACAATACAGATTGTTTCAAAGTAGCTTTACAGTGATAATAGATCTTGAAGAAAACTGTCATAGTCCAGTTTAAGTAAATTCAGTGACGGTTCATTTCTGTTGTTAAAAAAGTTATTAATTAGGTAAATAGTTAATTTATCTATACATCCACTCTTAGAAAACAGTGATGTTATCATCCAGCTCAGTTTAATTCTCATAATATGGTGTCAATGTAGGCAGATCAATAATATTGCTGAATATTTACTGTCCCCAACTAAACAAGCCAAAAGCCAAAGACAACAGAGGCGACAGTGGCAAGGAACCCAAACTCATCAGGTGACAGGATGGAGAAAAAACCTTGAGAGAAACCAGGCTCAGTCGTGGGGCCAGTTATCCTCAAGTCAACTTTATTTATATAGAGCTTTTCACAATATAGTCTGTTTTAAAGCAGCTTTACAGTGATAACAGGAAATTAATGGAAGAAAGATTGTTTTGGCTGTACATCAGCTCTAGAAAAAAGTTAAAGGTTTTGATTGATTCATTTCCGTTGTAAATAATCATTAGTTATTTACTTTGGGGTCATTTACACGACACCATTTTCAACCAAAATAGAAAACTCTCAATGCGTCCCTGCTGCTCATCCGCACGGCAACAGCGCCCGGTGGCTAGAGTGAACAATGAACAATGAACAAACAGTGTATGATTATGATTCAGGCAAACACTTCAGGTCCGAAGTCCGATTAGATGGGAAATATTCAGAATATTTGTCCAGTTCCATCTGGTTGGAGATCGGAGAAATCACGCCGGAGACGGGTTTGTTGAGGATCAGTGCCACTGGCTGTAACGCAAGTAATGCAAAAGTAGTGTAACGCATTACTTTCTATATAAAGTAACTAATTAATGCAATTTGTTACTTTTTTAGAAAGTAACGCAATATTGTAGCACATTACTTTTAAAAGTAACACTGGTCATTAACTAAAACTATTTCAAATATTTTTGGTAATTGAAATAAATCGGAAATTAAATACAATGTAAATATTAGATAAAAAATGTAAACAAAAAATATAAATGTTGCCTTGGCAACTAACTGAAATAAAGTATTAATGACTAAAACTGACATATAGAAACATTGATAAGGTCCCATTAGATTAATTAATTAATGTTTAATGCGTTTAATGCCTGTTAGTTAATGCATTAACTTACATTAACAATGAGCAATACATTTGTTACAATATACACTCACCTAAAGGATTATTAGGAACACCTGTTCAATTTCTCATTAATGCAATTATCTAATCAACCAATCACATGGCAGTTGCTTCAATGCATTTAGGGGTGTGGTCCTGGTCAAGACAATCTCCTGAACTCCAAACTGAATGTCAGAATGAGAAAGAAAGGTGATTTAAGCAATTTTGAGCGTGGCATGGTTGTTGGTGCCAGACGGGCCGGTCTGAGTATTTCACAATCTGCTCAGTTACTGGGATTTTCACGCACAACCATTTCTAGGGTTTACAAAGAATGGTGTGAAAAGGGAAAAACATCCAGTATGCACGGCAGTCCTGTGGGTGAAAATGCCTTGTTGATGCTAGAGGTCAGAGGAGAATGGGCTGATGATTCAAGCTGATAGAAGAGCAACTTTGACTGAAATAACCACTCGTTACAACCGAGGTATGCAGCAAAGCATTTGTGAAGCCACAACACGCACAACCTTGAGGCGGATGGGCTACAACAGCAGAAGACCCCACCGGGTACCACTCATCTCCACTACAAATAGGAAAAAGAGGCTACAATTTGCACGAGCTCACCAAAATTGGACAGTTGAAGACTGGAAAAATGTTGCCTGGTCTGATGAGTCTCGATTTCTGTTGAGACATTCAGATGGTAGAGTCAGAATTTTGCGTAAACAGAATGAGAACATGGATCCATCATGCCTTGTTACACTGTGCAGGCTGGTGGTGGTGGTGTAATGGTGTGGGGGATGTTTTCTTGGTACACTTTAGGCCCCTTAGTGCCAATTGGGCATCGTTTAAATGCCACGGCCTACCTGAGCATTGTTTCTGACCATGTCCATCCCTTTATGACCACCATGTACCCATTCTCTGATGGCTACTTCCAGCAGGATAATGCACCATGTCACAAAGCTCGAATCATTTCAAATTGGTTTCTTGAACATGACAATGAGTTCACTGTACTAAAATGGCCCCCACAGTCACCAGATCTCAACCCAATAGAGCATCTTTGGGATGTGGTGGAACGGGAGCTTCGTGCCCTGGATGTGCATCCCACAAATCTCCATCAACTGCAAGATGCTATCCTATCAATATGGGCCAACATTTCTAAAGAATGCTTTCAGCACCTTGTTGAATCAATGCCACGTAGAATTAAGGCAGTTCTGAAGGTGAAAGGGGGTCAAACACAGTATTAGTATGGTGTTCCTAATAATCCTTTAGGTGAGTGTAGATCAGTTTTCTTTAGTTATTAAAATACAGTTGTTCATTGTTAGTTCATGTTTGCTCAGGTTCATTAAATATTAACAGACACTACTTTTGGTTTTAATAATGTATTAGAAATGTAAAAATTAATATAAACTAAGATTAATAAAGTATTTTTCATTGTTCATGTTTAAAAATTTCATTTTGGAACCTTATTGTAAAGTTACTGAAATAAAAACAAAAAAACAAACAAATAAAAAATGACTAAAACCTTATGTAAAATGATGTTTTGGTGATGTGTACAGGGGATATTTTCACCAGGGTTTTTGTTTAATGTCATTTCAGATATTTGAGGGTTATGGGCAGACGGAGTGCACAGCTGGATGTACCTTTTCTATGCCTGGTGACTGGAGTGCAGGTTTGTGTTTTGTGTGAGGTCATGTGACATTTTTTGTTGCATACTGTGCTCTGTTTCACATACACTAATGTTCAAATGTTTGAGGTTTTTTGAAAGAAGTTTTAAGACTGATTGCACAAATCCAATATACTGTTGCACATGCAATTTATTTCCCAACTGTTGGAGACCGTGTTCCCTGAGGTGTCTTGTGGGGCACTAGAGGAGTTTGATAGGTGGACTGATGCGGCTGCAGCTGTAATGTGCTCATTGTACCTGACCATCGTTGTGAAGCGGGAGCTGAGCATGAAAGCGATGCTCTTAATTTACCAGTCAATCTATGATCCAACACTCACCTATTATAATGAGTATTGACCGAAAGAACGGGATCATTTATCTGCAAGGTGTCAGTTAACCATGAGAGACAGGGTGCGAAGTCCTGACATCCAGGAAGGACTTGGAGTAGAGACACTGCTTCTTTTGCAACAAAAGGAGTCATTTGAGGTGATTCTGGCATCTTTTTTAGGATGCCTCCCAGACGCCTTTTGTTGTTCTGGGCATGTCCAACTGGGAAGAGATCTCAGGCAGACATAGGACACGCTGGAGGGATTTTATCTCCTGGTTGGCCTGGGAACACCTTGGGATTCCCCAGGAGTAGCCGGGGAAAAGAATGTGTGGGCGGCCATACTATCACCGCCAGCGAGATAAGCAGAGGAGAATGTCACAGGATGGATGTTATCTAATTTAATATATTTTAAAATATAATTTATTCCTGTGATCAAAGCTGAATTTTCAGCATCATTACTTAGTTTTGAGTGTCACATGATCCTTCAGAAATCATTCTAATATGCTGATTTGTGCTTGAAACATTTCTTATTATTATCAATGTTGAAAAAAGTTGTGCTGCTTAATATTTTTTGGATTCCTTGATAAATAAGAAGTTCAAAGGAACAGCATTCATTTGAAATAGAAATCTTTTGCCACTTTAGATAAATTTACTGACTTCACACCTTTGAACTGTATCGTAATTTTTTTTTTAAACTGACAATATCCAGTGTATTTGGCCTGGCCTTACAGCGGTCTGATGTGTTTCAGGTCATGTCGGCGCTCCTTTACCCTGCGCTATGGTGAAGTTGACCGACATCCCCGACATGAACTACTATGCCAAGAATGGAGAAGGAGAGGTCAGTATCTTAATCACAGTAAGAAATGAACCCACCAACATATGTGGAAACTTTTTCTGCAAGTCTGAGTAATTTGACCAGCAATTGTGGCAAGCGACTTGTAGCACGGGCCTTTGACAGTGCTGTTGTTAGTAAAAACAAACTTCTGGGAAAACTTTTGACTACTTGAAACAAATGGATTAGCTGTTGAACACTGTGTTATACATGCACGTGGCAGATCTGTATCCGGGGTCACAGCGTCTTCCGAGGGTATCTGAAGGATGAAGAGAGGACGAGAGAAGCTCTGGACGCCGACGGATGGCTTCACACTGGAGATGTGGGACAGTGGCTGCCGGTGAGACTTCATCCTCCAGAAGCATTGCACACTTCAAATTGGATTTATTGCTTCTTCAAATTACTTTACAGTCACTTTTATCAATCATGCAATCACAGAATTTAATTGCAAAATCAAACAGTCTCTGCATTATCGGCAGCTTATGTTTTTTTTAAAACTTATTTCTATAACTTTTCTGCAAAAAGTTCCAACATGTGGCCTATTTGAGTGACGGACAGGGTAATATTTAATATTTATAAGTGATCTACACTTGTCTATTGTCTTTTTTACCTGTTTGCTTCCAAAAGGCGTGAGACAGACACAGCTGTGCAAGCGATCCAACATATATTTACGTGTTAAAGTCCCCCTGAAATCAAAATGGAAGTTTTTTGGCTTTTAGTATGAATATACTTACTATTATCCATAAGCTAGTGTGCTCTGAAAAACAAAGACAATTCACATTTACGTGATATAAGCATTCAAAACT
Organism: Paracanthobrama guichenoti; assembly: GCA_018749465.1. Classification (NCBI taxonomy): domain Eukaryota; kingdom Metazoa; phylum Chordata; class Actinopteri; order Cypriniformes; family Gobionidae; genus Paracanthobrama; species Paracanthobrama guichenoti. The sequence goes on along the minus strand of CM031950.1, from coordinate 38,694,284 downwards.
TACAGTCTCTCACTTCTGCCAATATGGATCATTTTGATGACATCACTCTGCACTTCAGCTTCAGATTTTCTGTCCAATCAAATGCTCTCTAGAATCTGAAGCCCTGCCCCCTACATTATAAATAGACACTAAAGCTGTGGCTGAAATCAGTCACTTGTTCACATATTTACTATTTTCTACATGGTACAGTGCACTATATAGGGGATGGGGAACGATTTGGACTCTGTAAATATGCTTTCCATTGGGCCGAATTAAGTCTGGTTTCACGTTAGTGTCACATGAACCGCCACAGCTCCGGTCCAGAGACACGACAGCACAGAGCGGATCATGTGATCGAGTCGGTCCAGAGTCACGACAGCACAGAGCGGATCATGTGAACGAGTCGGTCCAGAGTCACGACAGCACAGAGTGGATCATGTGATCGAGTCGGTCCAGAGTCACGACAGCACAGAGTGGATCATGTGATCGAGTCGGTCCAGAGACACGACAGCACAGAGCGGATCATGTGATCGAGTCGGTCCAGAGACACGATAGCACAGAGCGGATCATGTGATCGAGTCGGTCCAGAGACACAACAGCACAGATCGGATCATGTGATCGAGTCGGTCCAGAGTCACGATAGCACAGGATGGATCATGTGATCGAGTCGGTCCAGAGACACAACAGCACAGAGTGGATCATGTGATCGAGTCGGACCAGAGACACGACAGCACAGAGCGGATCATGTGATCGAGTCGGTCCAGAGTCACGACAGCACAGAATGGATCATGTGATCGAGTCGGTCCAGAGTCACGATAGCACAGAGCGGATCATGTGATCGAGTCAGCGCAGAGACACGATAGCACAGAGTGGATCATGTGATCGAGTCGGGCCCAGAGACACGAGACCACAGAGCAGATCATGTGATCGAGTCGGTCCAGAGACACGACAGCACAGAGCGGATCATGTGATCGAGTCGGTCCAGAGTCACGACAGCACAGAGCGGATCATGTGATCGAGTCGGTCCAGAGTCACGACAGCACAGAATGGATCATGTGATTGAGTCGGTCCAGAGTCACAATCAAATCAAATCACCTTTATTTATATAGCGCTTTTAACAAGTCCAATTGTTTCAAAGCAGCTTCACATTGTTAAAAGTAAAATAATGCAACAGAATTTGTACAGCCGTTCTGGTGAAACGGTGATGTTATCCAGCTAATTTCAAGTAACATATAGCATCAATGCGGGCAGATCGGTAATATAGAAGAAATTTAGGTGTCCCCAACTGAGCAAGCCAAAAGCCAGAGGCAACGGTGGCAAGGAACCAAAACTCCTTCAGGGTCAGAATGGAGAAAAAAACCTTGGGAGAAACCAGGCTCAGTCGGGGTGCCAGTTCTCCTCTGGCCGACGAACAAACAGTGTATGATTATAATTCTGGCAACATAGCAGGTCTTAATTCATATTAGGCAAATAGATATTTGTTAGATTATTCGAGAGATTGGAGTCGCCATCCACCAAGACGGGTTTAATGAGGATGTCGTGGTCGATGCAGCATTTACGGGGGAGTTTATTTGACATGTTCTCTGCAGACACTTCAGGGATGCGTTGGTCATGTCCAGGCGCTGGTCCACCATCTGATCTGGATACGGCCTGGATCTGGCTGACTGCAGTAAACCTCGGTATAAACAGAGAGACTAACATTAGCGTAGATGCTATTCTTCTTATGATGTAACGAGTACATCAGGTGTTATGGGAAGTGTTCCCGGTCCGGCTGACCTAGTTAATGCAGCCTGACAATCATTTACTGATTTGAGTAATAGAAATTGATAATGTTTTATGTGTAAGCCATAGTAAAGAGATGCGTTTTTAGTCTAGATTTAAACTGACAGAGTGTGTCTGCTTCCCGAACAATGCTAGGAAGACTGTTCCAAAGTTTAGGCGCTAAATAGGAAAAGGATCGACCGCCTGCAGTTGATTTTGATATTCTAGGTATTATCAACTGGCCAGAGTTTTGAGACCGCAATAGACGTGATGGAGTATAATGCGTTAAGAGTTCGCTCAAATACTGGAGAGCTAAACCATTTAGTGCTTTGTAAGTAATAAGCAAGATTTTAAAATTTATTCGATGTTTAATAGGGAGCCAATGAAGTGTTGACAGAACCGGGCTAATATGGTCATACTTCCTTGTTCTAGTAAGAGCTCGAGCTGCTGCGTTTTGGACCAGCTGGAGTTTGTTTATTAAGTGAGCAGGGCAACCACCCAGTAAAGCATTACAGTAATCTAGCCTTGAGGTCATGAACGCATGAATTAACTGTTCAGCATTTTGCATCGAAAGGATGTGCCGTAATTTAGATATATTTTTAAGATGGTAGAATGCAGTTTTACAGATGTTAGAAACGTGGCTTTCAAATGAAAGATTGGTATCAAAGAGCACACCCAGGTTCCTAACTGACGACGAGGACTTGACAGAGCAGCCATCGAGTGTTAGACAGTATTCTAGGTTACTACTTGCAGAGTTTTTTTGTCCAATAATTAAAAATTCATTTTTTCTGAATTAAGTTGCAGGAAATTACTAGACATCCAATGTTTTATATCAGCTATGCATTCCGTTAATCTTGTGAATTGGTAAGTTTCATCAGGGCGTGAAGAAATATAGAGCTGAGTATCGTCAGCATAACAGTGAAAACTAATGCCATGCTTCCTAATGATATCTCCCAGTGGTAGCATGTACAGGGGAAGAGCAACGGTCCTAGCACCGAGCCCCTGCGGTACTCCATACTGAATTTGTGATCGTGTGACATCTCTTCATTTACTGCTACAAACTGATAACGGTCAGATAAGTATGATTTAAGCCATGCCAATGCAGTTCCACTAATGCCAACATAATTTTCGAGTCTATTCAAAAGAATGTTGTGGTCGATAGTATCGAATGCAGCGCTAAGATCGAGTAACACTAATAGAGAAATACAACCACGATCGGATGATAAGAGTAAATAATTTGTAACTCTGATGAGAGCAGTCTCAGTACTATGATACGGTCTAAATCCTGACTGGAAATCCTCACAGATACCATTTCTTTCTAAAAGGAATATAATTGTGAAGACACTGCCTTTTCCAGTATTTTTGACAGGAAGGGTAGATTTGAGATCGGCCTATAATTGACTAATTCTGTAGGATCAAGTTGAGGTTTTTTAATAAGTGGTTTGATAATAGCCAACTTAAACGTTTTCGGTACATATCCTAATAACAAAGATGAGTTAATGATATTAAGAAGAGGATCTATGACCTCTGGTAGCATCTCTTTTAATAGCCTAGTCGGTATAGGGTCGAGCATACATGTTGTTGATTTAGATGATTTAGCGAGTTTAGCCAATTCTTCCTCTCCTATAGCAGTGAATGAATGTAATTTTTCTCAGTGACACAACAATGCTCTGTCTCATGTGACACTATAGTAGACGGCTGCATGGTTATAATTTTCTTCCTAATATTATCGATCTTACACGTAAAGAAGTTCATAAAGTCATTACTGCTGTGCTGTTTACAACCATCAGAAGTATAAGCTTTATTTTTGGTTAACTTAGCCACTGTATCAAATAAATACCTAGGGTTGTGTTTGTTTTCTTCTAAGAGAGTCGAGAAATAAGCAGATCTAGCAGTTTTTACGGCCTCTCTGTATGCGATCATGCTCTCTTTCCATGAATTACGAAAAATCTCTAATTTTGTTTTCTTCCAGCTGCGCTCCATTTTTCTGGCTACTGTTTTAAGGGCCCGGGTGTGCTCATTGTACCACGGCGTTGGACTATTTTCTTTAATCTTCTTTAAGCGCTGGGAGCAACTGTGTCTAAAGTGCTGGAAAAAGAGAGTCAATAGTTTCTGTTGCAAAATCGAGTTCCTCTAGGCTATCTGGGATGCTGAGGAGATGAAACTGATGAGGAAGATTATTTAAAAGCAATTTTTAGTGGCGGCAGTGATAGTTCTGCCATATTTGAAGCGAGGACGGCTTTGCAGCCTTAGCTAAATTAAGTATACATGATACTAGGTAATGATCTGAGATGTCGTCGCTCTGCTGCAGAATTTCAACGGTATCAACATTTATTCCATGTGACAATATTAGGTCTAACGTATGATTAAGGCGATGAGTGGGTCCTGACACATGTTGCCTTACTCCAATAGAGTTTAGAATGTCTCTAAATGCTAATCCCAATGCGTCTTTTTCATTATCTACATGGATATTAAAATCACCAACAATTAGTACTTTATCTGCAGCCAGTACTAACTCGGATAGAAAGTCAGCAAATTCTTTGATAAAGTCTGTATTGTGCCCTGGTGGCCTGTATACAGTAACCAACACAAATGTCAAACGGGATTTATCAATTACACTACATAATGCTACATAAAGCACCAAAACTTCAAAAGAATTATATTTGAAACTAGACTTCTGAGTAATACTGAAGATATTATTATAAATTACAGCAACCCTCCCCTTTACCTTTCAGACGCGGCTCGTGTTTATAACAATAATCTTGGGGGGTGGACTCATTTAAAGTAATGTAGTCGTCAGGTTTTAGCCAGGTTTCTGTCAAACACAGCAAATCTAGATTATTATCTGTAATTATATCATTAACAATAAGTGCTTTTGGGGAAAGGGATCGAATATTCAGCAACCCGAGCTTTATCATTTGATCATCTGTATTATATCTGTTGTTTATTCGTTTGACATCAATTAAGTTTTTACTGTTGAATGGTCTTGATGTTTTTTTGTATTTACTAATTCGGGGAACAGACACCGTCTCTATGTGATAATATCTAGGTGAAAGAGTCTCTATGTGTTGGGATTTATCTGACTTCTGTAACGGGAGACAGCTAGCAGACGGTTGGGTAAGCCAGTCCGTCTGCTTCCTGACCTGGGCCCCAGTTAGTCAAGGTTTAGCTTTAAGACTATATGCCAAATTACTAGAGAGAAGAGCAGCACCACTCCAAGAAGGATGGATGCCGTCCCTCTTCAACAGGTCAGGTCTGCCCCAAAAGCTTTTCCAATTGTCTATGAACCCTATGTTATTTTGCGGACACCACTTAGACAACCAGCCATTGAGTGATGATAGCACAGAGAGGATCATGTGATCGAGTCGGGCCCAGAGACACGAGAGCACAGAGCGGATCATGTGATCGAGTCGGTCCAGAGACACGACAGCACAGAGCGGATCATGTGATTGAGTCGGTCCAGAGTCACGACAGCACAGAGCGGATCATGTGATCGAGTCGGTCCAGAGACACAACAGCACAGATCGGATCATGTGATCGAGTCGGTCCAGAGACACGACAGCACAGAGCGGATCATGTGATCGAGTCGGTCCAGAGACACGACAGCACAGAGCGGATCATGTGATTGAGTCGGTCCAGAGTCACGACAGCACACAGAGCGGATCATGTGATCGAGTCGGTCCAGAGACACGACAGCACAGAGCGGATCATGTGATTGAGTCGGTCCAGAGTCACGATAGCACAGAGAGGATCATGTGATCGAGTCGGGCCAGAGACAGGAGAGCACAGAGCGGATCATGTGATCGAGTCGGTCCAGAGACACGACAGCACAGATTGGATCATGTGATCGAGTCGCTCCAGAGACAGGAGAGCACAGAGCGGAAAACTATAATGCCTGGTTTCACCAGTAGATTAGATTTAAATAATTTAGTGGATATGGACTTTTTAGTGAATTCATTCAATGTTAATACACTGATAAAACAATATTACAACAATAGACAATGATATAATTAAATTGTAAAAACATTAAATAATATTTTTTAACAAAATGTATAGTATAAAGTCTGTCTGTGACAGTGTGCAAGCTATTGTGTCTAACTCAATTCTGTATTTTCAGCAAAGCAGAATTCTGAGTATTTCTATGCTGGTATAACTATTGCTTGTGCATAATTACTAAAAGAGTGGTTATGGTCCCCTATGCACAAAGTATTTAGAGATAATTATATAATTAGTGTTAGTGACAGTAAGAGTACAAATACATCATGATTATTGGTGTGTTTGCAGTGCAAAACAACACAAATGCCACCGATATCTGCAGCAAGTGAGAAAAAAAGTCCCTCCAGGATTAAGTCATTATGGCCTGTTTGTATGCGGTATATATTTTCCTTTTAAGAGTTATAAATAGTTTATAATGTTCTGAATGAGATCCTGTGTGAACATTTGATCTTTCAGAATGGGACTTTGCGCATTGTAGACAGGAAGAAGCACATATTTAAGTTGTCCCAGGGTGAGTACATCGCTCCGGAGAAGATCGAGAACGTCTACACTCGCTGTGTTTCTGTTCTGCAAGTCTTCGTGCACGGAGATAGTCTACAAGTAAGTATACACGCATCATGCTTTAACAGTACTTTTCTGTTTTTGGTGCAGTGAAACTGACATGGTCCTTGTCCTTCTCTGTTTTAGTCTTATCTTATAGGAGTTGTAGTTCCAGACCCGGAGGTGTTTGTCGACTGGGCCAAAGAAAGAGGGATAGTTGGATCGTATGAAGAGCTTTGTCAAAATCCTGTGAGCTTTAATGCCATCCACAGTACACTCATTTCTGGCAAACAATTTGTCGCCAAACTATATGAACTCTTTCCCCACCATTGATGGAAATCCATGTTTTCACTGTTATGTGATGGGGCGGGGCGTTCTGAAACGGATACAGACAAAGGGCCCTATTTTAACGATCTGAGCGCATGGTCTGAAGCGCAAGTGCACTTAGGGCGTGTCTGAATCCACTTTTGCTAGTTTAATGTTGGGAAAAATGGTCAGTGTGCCCGGCGCATTGTCTAAAAGGGTTGTCCTTATTCTCTTAATGAGTCGTGGGTGTGTTTTATAAACCAGAGTCTCCCATTCCCTTTAAAAGCCAGGTGCGCTTGTATCGCTATTTACATGGCGGAATTTGTGAGTGGAAAGACTGACCGCTTCTCCAGAGATGAACCCTTTTATTTTTAATATTTAAAAATGTGTGTGCTGCTGCGCGTCCCTGTGTGTGTAATAATCAGAGTGTTCGTGCGTTGTGCGCTGCCTATAGGTTCATATTAATAACACACCCCTTAAATAACACAAAAAATACTGAGCTATTGACTTTAGACCAGGTTTTTGCTGGTCAACGCGCCAACAGTGCACCTGAACACAGCTGGTTTTCAGACCAGCACGTCCATGCATTTGCTATTTAAACAACGTGGTGCTGAACATGAAAATGATGACTGCGTCAGGCTGAAACTAGCAAAAAACACTTGCGTTGTGCCTGCCACTGCATTGCACAAGGTGTATGATATGGCCCGTAGTCTTTCAGGAAAAACTAGATTTTTCTCAGCTTTTTGTTTAAAGTGTTTAATGAAACTAACACATATTCAAGTGTTGATTAAAAAAAAAAAAAAAGGAATGCATGAAGCTAGAATAATTTTTTGTTGTTGTTGTTGTTCAAACAACAACAAAATATTGTAGTGAAACTTTTGTAAAAACAATAATCAAAAATGCTAGCGCTGGCTTGCAAAAAAAAAAAAAAAAAAAGCTGCCGGGGAAAGAGTTAAACATACTCATAACACCTAACACTTGTGCACACACTGCAAATTCTCATCTTAGCATGAGATATCAATAGCTTTAAGCTGAGTAACATGCTCATGTGGTCAGTGAAATGTCTTTTCATCCCGTTTGCATGGTAGGATGTGAAGAAAGCCGTGCTGGAGGACATGACGGCAGTGGGGAAGGAGGCTGGACTGAAGTCATTTGAGCAGGTAGATCCTCAGAAACACCTCGGACTGAGAGGAGCATTCTGGGTTATTTACAGTTTAAAGGTCTTTAAACCTTTGAGGTCAGACACGAGTGAAAACATGAACAGAGAGCCGCTTTATGGTAGAAAATTAATATTATAAATAACTTGGATTGGAGTGCCGAACTGCACAGTTTGTGCAACCACATTCACATGAATTATTTTATCAAGAGGAAAGTGCGCAGCATCGGGATGTTTGCTAAAAGTGTAGTTCTGAAAAGGTATTTCAAACATCTTTTTATCCCTAAGTGAAGAACGAAGAATAATTTTATTGTGAGTATATCGGGGTCTTAAAGGGATAGTTCACCCCAAAATTTTTGTCATTACTTAACCTCATGTTGCTTCAAACCTGTATGAGTTTCTTTCTTCTGTTGAACACATAAGAAGATATTTTGAAGAATGCTGGTAACCAGACAGTTGACAGTAGCCATTGATGTTACCAGCATTCTTCCAAACGTCTTCTTTTTGTCCGACAGAATAAAGAAACTCGTACAGGTTTGGAACAACTTGAGGGTGAGTAAAAGATGACGGAATTTAAATTTTTGGGTGAACTATCCCTTTAACTGACAGCATGTGTGAGATGATGTCAGTATAAAAATGATTCATCCCACAGTTGATTAAATTGTACAGTATGGAAACATATTTACAAAGGACCGACAATAAAAATGTGCAGCTTGTGTTTTGGTAACAGTACTTATTAAAATATTTCTTACTGCTGTTGCAAAGTTGTCAAGGTTGGACTTCTTTCCAAAGCAGATGAATTTCTATTGTGCATTGCCTGTGTAATTCCTGTGGGTGGAGCTGGTTCCATATTAACCGGGGTCTTCAACAGGGGACTGCCAATTATTGCTTGATCTCAAAGTAATTTTTGTGAAAATAATAATAATAATAATAATAATAAAAAATAATAATAATAACTTTTTAATAATTTTACACCAGTGGTTCTTATACAAACTTTCAAGGGGACTTTAAGAATGATTTAAAACAAGCATTAAAATTAGCTAAAATAACTAAGAATCAATATATTTCTTAATTTAATTCTCCCCCTCAACAACTATTTGTGTCCTTTAAATACCATCATCACTGTCCTCGTCAGAGCTCAGTTCCCAGTACATTCAGCATCTGCCTCATATTTGCCATTTCAACTATATTCTCAAAACTATTGTTTTCAACATCTTCAAAATCAATATTTTGATTGCTGACACCTTCACCACATCAAGTGACAGCGAGACTAATATTTGATAACGTACAGAACTTCCTCTGCAGTAAATCGCTGAGGCATTTTAAGTTTTGCTGATGATAATTGTGTATTCTTTTGTTTCATTCTTGTGGTATGAAATCATCATTGTGTATTAGACATTGCCAGCTTGAGGAATAAAGGTGACATGCACTTATTGAATCACCCGAGATTCAATTATTGTTGCGCAGAAAAAAAATACACCAATCAGGCATAACATTATGACAGGTGAAGTGAATAACACTGATTATCTCTTCATCACGGCTCCTCTTAGTGGGTGGGATATATTAGGCAGCAAGTGAACATTTTGTCCTCAAAGTTGATGTGTTAGAAGCAGGAAAAATGGGCAAGCGTAAGGATTTGAGCGAGTATGACAAGGGCCAAATTGTGATGGCTAGACGACTGGGTCAGAGCATCTCCAAAACTGCAGCTCTTGTGGGGTGTTCCCGGCCTGCAGTGGTCAGGGTCTATCAAAAGTGCTCCAAGGAAGGAACAGTGGTGAACTGGTGACAGGGTCACGGGCGGCCAAGGCTCATTGATGTACGTGGGGAGTGAAGCCTGGCCGTGTGGTCCGATCAAACAGACAAGCTACTGGAGCTCAAATTGCTCAAGAAGTTAATGCTGGTTATGATAGCAAGGTGTCAGAATACACAGTGCATCTCAGTTTGTTGTGTATGGGGCGGCATAGCCGCTGACCAGTCAGGGTGCCCATGCTGACCCCTGTCCACCGCTGAAAGCACCAACAGTGGCACGTGAGCATCAGAACTGGACCACGGAGCAATGGAAGAAGGTGGCCTGGTCTGATGAATCACGTTTTCTTTTACATCACGTGGATGGCCGGGTCTGTGTGCGTCGCTTACCTGGGGAACACATGGCACCAGGATGCATTATGGGAAGAAGGCAAGCCGGCGGAGGCAGTGTGATGCTTTGGGCAATGTTCTGCTGGGAAACCTTGGGTCCTGCCATCCATGTGGATGTTACTTTGACACGTACCACCTACCTAAGCATTGTTGCAGACCATGTACACCCTTTCATGGAAACAGTATTCCCTGGTAGCTGTGGCTCTTCCAGCAGGATAATGCTCCTGACACAAAGCAAAACTGGTTCAGGAATGGTTTGAGGAGCACAACAACGAGTTTGAGGTGTTGACTTGGCCTCCAAATTCCCCAGATCTCAATCCAATCGACCATCTGTGGGATGTGCTGAACAAACAAGTCCGATCCATGGAGGCCCCACCTCGCAACTTACAGGTCTTAAAGGATCTGCTGCTAACATCTTGGTGCCAGATACCACAGCACACCTTCAGGGGTCTAGTGGAGTCCATGCCTCGACGGGTCAGGGCTGTTTTGGCATCAAAATAATAGGTGCCAACACAATATTAGGAAGGTTATGCCTGATCGATGTATACTTACACGATTATATACCTAGGGTTTTTCTTGTTATATTGTTTATAATGAATTGATTGAGGAATACTAAGAAGGTCTAACCTTAAAAAAGAATGAGGAGGAGGGTAGTGAATGATGTCTCGGGTCTATAAAGACCCGAGGTATGCGTTTAAGGGTTAATTAGCTTTTATTTGCATAAAATAATTGATCAGTGCACAAACATAGGTTGAGTTTCTGCTTGCCATATTTGATGCTTTGATTTGTAAGTACAAAATAGGTTTGCACATTTGCGTTTTTGTGAGGTTTGTTCTTGTGTATTAAGCAAGTATGGTTGAGCAGAATTTTAATTTTGGGGTGAACTTTCCCTTTAATCCTTATCCAGCAAATAAACTGAATATGGATTACGGATTTAAAACAACTATTAAGGAAAAGTCATAGGGGATTTCAAATATTGTTGTGGAGAGTACCAGAGTATGTGAGTAGAGTGGAGCGGCAGCAATTTCCCCTCCGCGCTCTAAGCATTCAATAATCACTCCGCTCCAGCTCCGCTCCGGGTTCACCATTTCCCACTCCCCGCTCCACTCCTCGCTCACTGATATCAGAAACACCGCTCCGTCTTCGCTCCGAGGACATTTGCGGCTAAAGTATTTAAGTAAGCTCTGCAATATCACAAAAGTTGGGGTTATAACATGCATTAAAAGAAAAAGAACAATAGGAGATAGTTCCAACGTGGTTTATTGGAACACTAGTGTGCAATTTAGTTTTTCCTATGACATGCCAAGTTTATTAGGCTTTATCAGCATTAAAAATTAAACATCATTGCTGCTTTTGCAGGGCAAATTTTGTTTGGAAAGATGAAAATGGTATGTTTTCATCAGTTATTTTATCTACGGGTCACATTACAGATTTCTGCTCATTTAAAATCAGATACAGATAACTAAGCAGATAAGCAAGACTGTACGATTACATTTGTTTGAATGCATTAGAGAGAGCCATTGTGTGTGTGAATTGTGAACAAGCGCTACCTGTGCCACCTGCTTTTACCCGATCATATTCAGTATGTAGAACGGACAAAAAAATCCTTGAACTATAACATCCCGCTCGTGTCCATCGCTGTCATCATAACCTTTACATTCTTTCTGATTTGAGTGATCCACCTGTCTCAAGATAGTTAAATGTGCTTAACAGGTGAGTTCTGGCTAAAAATACAGTTATTATGGCCGTTGGCATGAATTGTACTCGTGATGGAGTGGCAGTGGAGTGCTCTCAGAGCGAGTGAAAACCACGATGCTCCGACTTTTAAAAAATCCGTTCCTCACTCCATTCAAATTCACGTCGCTCCGCTCACACTCCACTCCGCTCACATGCTCTGTTGTGGACAGTAGGGGGCCTTGAAGTCTTTAAGGTTTGAGAATCACTGTTTTATTAGCGAAATCAATGGAGCTTTTTGTACACAGCTGTTCATGTATATCAGAGCAGAGATTCTGTTTCAGCTGTTTTCCCTGTCTCTCTTTCTCAGGTGAAGGACTTGTATTTGCACCCTGAGATGTTTAGCGTGTCTAACGGCCTCCTCACGCCGACCCTGAAGAGCAAGCGCGTGGATTTACGACGGCTTTTCAGTGAGCAGATCGCACAGATGTACAGTAAATCATTCGTATAGACCTCACATGCTAATACAGTCCAGCACAGACTCTCAACATCGCATTTATCAAGCGATTGATTTTCTCTAAAACATTTCAACTAACTTAAGACTTGCTAAATAAGGGTGATGCTACTGACAGGAAACGGTTCTCAATAATTTATGATAAATCGTCTTGAAGACTGAAGTCTTCACATCTTTTGTTTCTCATTTAGTGATCTAGATTGAGTTTTAGGTCATTTTAGACAGCTTGTGAACTGAGACACTCTCCAAACATAGATCAGGAACGTTGGGATGCATTTTTACAAGATTTGGGAACAGATGAAAGAATAGCTTCTCAGATAATTTACAGTTTTGTAATTATGAGCACCTCTAAAGAACAATCTGTATGAATTTTGATGCTTCGTTTCATTTGTTGTGTTGATAGATGAAATGTCTGTATGTTCAGCGGTCTGTAAATGAGTATTTTCAACTGTAAATGTTTGACTAATTGCAGCTGATAGAGATGAACTGTATTTTAATTTCTTTTAATGACAGAAGAATAAAGACAATGCATTATTACAATTTTCTTATAAATTTCTCTGGAATAACAATCACAGCTCTTACTGACTCAATCTATAAAATCAAAGCTGACTGATTGAGAATGATGTTTGAACCCTGACCCCAGCTCTGATTGGTTCATAGGGAGTACTTTGGTGGAAGGCATTAGGATGTTGATCTGTTGATTACAAAAAAATTACTGATTCAATCCCTAGTAGATTGCAGTTTCAGTTTTCTGTCCCTCCATAGACAGGTTCATTCTCGTGTTACGCGGCACGTCTGAGCTTCAGCGAGGACCAGTGAGGTTCATTCTCGCGTTACGCGGCACGTCTGAGCTTCAGCGAGGACCAGTGAGGTTCATTCTCGCGTTACGCAGCACGTTTGAGCTTCAGCGAGGACCAGTGAGGTTCATTCTCGCGTTCAGCAAGCGCGCACGCTTGAGCTTCAGCGAGGACCAGTGAGGTTCATTCGCACGCGCACGTTTGAGCTTCAGCAAGAACCAATGAGGTTCATTCTCGCGTTACGCTTGAGCTTGCGCCTGAGCTTCAGCGAGAACCAGTGAGGTTCATTCTCGCGTTACGCGGCACGTCTGAGCTTCAGCGAGAAGTCATCGCTTAAGGTAAAGGAGTAAAAATAAAATTAAAACTTAACTTCTTCATCTTGACCTGGTAAAGTTATCTATTTATATATAAACACATCAGACAAACAGTGGACGTCCAAAATCAGTTTACTGTAAGGATGTATGACAACTAAACACAACAGCAAACACATTATGTTTACAGAACACTTCGATTTGAGAAATAAAAAGACAAATACACACATTTTTGAAAATATAAGGCTATGGTCCAGAGTTTTAGAGAAAATGTTTTTTAAAAGCAAAGCAGGAATGTAAAAACATTTTTTACAACTTATTTGTTAGAGGTTTTATCCAAAATGACTTCATGAACTCAAGGTTTACATTTTAACCCTGGGATTCGAACCCATGGCCATGATGAGCAACATCACCTCTGTGAAGGCACATTTAATAATCCAATCATCTGTATATCATTTTCAATATTATCCAAGTATTAATGTCAAACCGAACCAAAAATCTTTTATTTATATAATCAAAGCGCTTACATTTTTAAAAAAATACTTCATTATATATTGATTGTCAGTAAATGTGAGGATTAAATAATTGGCCCTGAAACTATTGGCAACTTTTCCAAACAGTACATTGTGTATTATGGCTGTAAGACTATTGGTAAATATAATAAAAATAGCTTTAACAAAGCGGTCTTTCCTTCGTTACCAAATACAATGAGCACAAACACAGGTCAGTTACAAACAAAAGAGGAAGAAAATGTTTCAGATGTGTCAGTAGAGGGAGACAGAGTATCATTTAAATGCATGAGAAAAGTTCTAACATGATTTCTGTTAACTGACAATTTCACGGTAACATTTTCCCAAGATAACCACCAGCATATCAGTCAGCAACAGTTTAATATAAATGTTGATTCTCTGCACGATTCCAGTGTTGCACTATTTTGTAAAGATGCTTTAAAAAGAGAAAATACATAAGTAGTGTGTGAACTCTACAAAACACATGCAAATGATCGGTTAGAACTTCAGTGATCAATCGTTGGTCAGTTGTAGTGACTAAAGGCATAAAACTGACAAGAAGAAAAAAAAAACAGAACATTTTTGGAAGTTTGATGAGCAAAAAGTGGCATTAACTGGAAAACAAATCCAGGTAAGATATTCCAGCCACGAATCTAAACACATTCCTGTTAAAAGTTTCACTAGTGTTTCCTGACGGCTTCATCTGTCAACAAAGACATTCAAAAAAAGACTTGCACATTATCAATAAAAGTAACAAACAGAAAACTAAATAAATAAATGTTGACGCGACTTCATTAAAACATCTTTGTGGCGTATCATCGGGTGTTTTCTGCCTCAGTCATCGGCCACGATGGACAGCGCGCGCAACTCGTTCAGTTTGGCCTCATTCTCTTGCTTTCTCTGTTCATCGGTCAAACCGCCCTGGTCGATCTGATCCGTCAGTTCAGTGAAGATCTTGTGCATCTCCGTAAAATACGCCACCTGAGAGAAAACAGAGAAAGAGATTAAAAATGTACTTTTGTTTTTACTTGGGAATTTCCAATTGAAGGGTTCAGAAATCACAATAACAAATGGTCATTTGGAACAAAGCGAGTCTCGATGAACATCTTCCTGTTTCCTTTTCACTTTATGCCACAACATAAAGCTACTATATATAATTAATGGTGTGCACAAGCATTTTAATTGGTCATTTTTATGTATTTTATTATTCTCATGCAGTCACAGGGAATGATGGGAAACGTAGTTTTGTCTTACAAGCCCGTCATCTCATAAAATTAGCCAATTTAATAGTATTTTCTGGCAATCTTTGTCACTATTCTTCAACAACAGTACACAACACGTGGTCATTACCACCTAGATTCATGATGGACACACCCCTTGGGATCGACACACCCTTTGAGTCGGAAAGTCAGACTCAACCCAAGTTTCCACTTGTTGCGATGCTGTAAATGTGATCATTCTGACAGGACACAACTAAAATACAAAATCACTGCGTATCTGAGGCCATTTCAAGGCTGAGTGACCGTACGTGAAAGCACTCGTCTAAATAAAGAACATGGCTATTTCAAACAAGGGATATTCTTCACTCCCGCTCATACAAGAAAGCCAAAAATCATCCAGAGATAACGCTCACAGGTCTGTGGGTAGCAGGTGACCCCGATCTTCTGCGATCGGTGTGTGAGCGAGCGAGTGTCGGCTGAAAGCTTTCTTGACACGTCCCGCCCCTGCTCTTCCCCCGGCCCGTGAGTCAGGGGTCCCACGAGAGACGCTTTGATGATTAATAGCCTTTAATCACATTACAAGACTCCAGGAGGAGTGGGCCGCCATTGAAAGCGCTGGGAAATACAGCTGCTCGGCTCTCAAACCTACACACAGCACATTTATTCAAGCTGCGTTTAAAAAACAGATCCACAATCGCCTTAAAACCCAGCAAGACGACAATACGAGCGCAAAACTCGCCACCGTGATGCTAGGGTGTTGCTACAGTATGTGATCTACAGACATGTGGTTGCCAGGATGTTCTGAATGGTTGCTAGGTGGTTTCTTACTGGCCCACCTCCAAGTCACCAAATTTATACTTGCTGTTAAAGGGACAGTTCAGACAAAAAAAACAAGAAAACATTCCTGTCATCATTTATTCACCCTCATGTCAGTCCAAACCTGAATGACTTGCTTCTGAAGAACACAATTAATTTTTTTGAAAATTGAAAACTTTCATGACAAAACAGCGTAACATTAGACCCCATTGACTTTCATTGTTTTGTCATTCCTTTTTCTGTACAAATTGCAAAAAGTAGAAAGTATTGAATGATGGCAGATTTTAATTTGTTTGGGTAACTATCCCTTTAAAGGTTTGATCAAAATAAATATGAGCAACAACAACAGTGATGCTTCATCCAGCAATACCACTATGAATGTTAGTAAAAAGCAGAGGCCATAAAAGTGGGAAACGGTCTTGTTAGCTAGTGATACGCAGCAGAAATTCGATTGATGAATGTAACTCGACTCCACTGTTCACACAGGAGCCATCGAGTTCAGACACCCACGGGTTGCAAAGACACTTTTTAGAGCTTTTGTAGGACAGATGTATAAATGGCGGCACCAAACACTGTGATGAAGCACATCTCTTTTGAATAGATTGTGTAAACTGCCTCTGGGATTGCTCGAAATGACTTCAGACTCTAATCAAAGACTCCGCGCTGGCTGTCAGTGGCGCTCTGTGATCTATGAGAGGCCAGTTCCTGCCCAGTGCTGAATGGAAGCGGATACTGGTCTGTCCTGTTTATGGTGGTCTCACCACATGAAGAGCGGAGAGGGGATCTGTTTGCCGTGCGGCACGTGGGGCTGGAAGGAAAACTAGTTCAGAGGAAAATCCGCCTTGGACCTGTCAGAGATCAATCAAAACGACCAATGAATGATGCCGCCACACACAAGCTAAAACGCAGGTACGGCACCGTATTTATGTCTCGGCTTCAGACAGCACACCCACAGACCGGTCATGAGCTGTAAGATACATGATGCAACCAATAGAGCTTTCCCAAAACGACAAGCTCCAATCTGATTGGTTGCTGTTACGCAGCTTTTGGGAGTCAAGGCACGGGGGGCCAGTTTGTGAACTAAGTTTAGTTTGCGCCAAAGATTCAGCAGTTAGTAGCAAGAAAACTTGACATCCTCAATCGCTGCCGCATCCTGCTTTGATTCAGAGATATATCCATTAAACAATCAGAACTTATTACTTGCAGATGGAAGAATATTCTGACCGCTAAGTCAACACACATTTCCAATCATCCCTTTGCTGCTGTATGTTTCACTATTTGAGGAGACCGCTGTGCCATGATTTGAACAAGATACCACACCAATCTATTATTGTGGTTTTAGATTTTAGATTTACCGCCCTTTAAAAAAAAAAAAAACTTGAAACTTGTGGTTGGTCATTGAACTTATCATCCAGACGGGCCCTTCCTGTTTAAGCGGGTGATTCTTGACCAGAATAAGCTTCAAAGGGGATTAGTATTTATGCTTCTGTCACACACAGATTAATATATTCTAAACACACGTCTAATTAACTAATTAAACATATACACACACAGAGTAAGCCACCGATGTCCGTCTAAACATTAAGCATCACGTCATCTCAGAGTACTCACTAACCATGGACCAATCAGCTCGAGGCTACTTACAGTATTGAGCGACAATAAAATGAGAAGGAAATCTGCTTTGGAATAGAAATCCATTTGGAATAATTACTGACTTTGTAAAATGATACATCCATCCAATCTCCACACTGCTTGTCCTATGTAAGGTTGGAGGGATGCAAAAGCCTATACCTGCGTCTTGGGCCAAGGCTTGACAAATAAACCCTTGGATAGATGGCCAGTCCATTGCAGGGCTAAAGCCAAAAGGTCCACCAGGTAGCGCACACGTGCTGGATGCACACATCTGCACTCACGGTCAATAGAGTATACTCTGAAGAGCTCAACCGTGTGCTAGATGGAGCGGATCACGGAAAATGAAGTACAGTCAGGCCTTAACACACCCAGACATTCTCACACACACACTTACAGACACTTGAGTGTCTACAATTCACCTGCATGTCTCTGGATTATATGGGTTACCGGGACTCAATCGGGACTTGAACCTGAGTGCTACCCACTCTACCCCTCTGTAAAGTTGCAGTTAAGTGTGCTGGAGCAACCCTGCTCCTGGAGCGGTACCTTCCTACAGACTTCAGTCCCAACTCTGCTCCAACACATGTACCTGTAATTTATAAGTATTCCTGAATACCTTGATTAGCCGGTTCAGGTGTGTTTGATTAGGGTTGGAGTGAAACTGGAGCAGGGATGACAATTCCTGGATTTATGCACATGCCCAATCAGGTGACAATGTGATGCTTTCAGTACATCTTCATGGGGAGCAAGGTTTTTGCTTAATGAAGACACAGTATACATACCGTTAAAGAGGTGGGAAGGATGTGATTTATGAATATAATATTTTTCCTGCGTCTGAAGAGTTCCCACTTACAGGAGGTCAAGACTCAAAGAGCTCTATCATACACCCGGTGCAATGTGATGCCAGATGCGACGCATGTTTTTTGCTAGTTTCAGCCTAACGCAGTTATAATTTTCTAGTCCAGCACCATGTTGTTTAAATAGCAAATGCACTCGCGTCCATCTGTTCGTGCTGGTCTGAAAACCAGGTGTGTTCAGGCGCATTGTTGGAGCGCTGCTATTTTGAGGAACTGAAAACGACTGCGCCATTAACCAACAGAAATCTGGTCTAAAGTCAATAGCGCAGTATTTTTTGTGTTATTTAAAGGGTGCGTTAGTAATATGAGCCTATAGGCGGGTGCACAACATGCGTACACTCTGCTTATTACACACACACACAGGGATGCGCAGCAGCACACACACGGTTTTAAATATTAAAAATAAAAGGATTCCTCTCTGGAGAAGCGGTCAGTCTTTCCGTTCACAAATTCCCCCATGTAAACAGCGAATCTGCCATGGTGCAAGCACAACTGGCTTTTAAAGGGAATGGGAGATGAGACTGATTGCTTTATTGCACGTTACACCCAAAACACACCCATGACTCATTAAGAGGGACAACCCTTTTGGACCATGCATCTGGCAAACCACTGTTTCTCCTGTTGTTAAACTAGCAAAAGTGGATTCAGACATGCCCTAAGTGCACCTGTGCCATGCGCTCAGATCGTTAAAATAGGGTCCAAAGAATGCAGTGGCTTTTTGAAAACTTGTAAGTGTGTGTAAATTTGGCTCATTCCGTGGCCATCCAGGATGTACATATGTGCATGCATGTATCTCTCTTTAGGCCAAATTTCTATTAGTCCTCTTCCCCTGATATAAGTATGTGTGTGTGTGTATGACTCAGCAGGATGAGGGACTCTCAGCATGACTGAATGTTTGGTGAGTCAAACTGTGTCCACTCCAGAACTCCTGGAAACACAAACACACACTGTCTAATCTGAAGTCCATCAGATATGGAGGGAAGTAGCGTCTCCTCTAGTAATACAGCCTGTGGTCACAGGAGTCCACCTCTACCCTCTGTCTGACAGAGACACCCTCCTCTCCCTCGGCACAGAGAGCTGCTGATGGTGACCGTGTCTTGGAGTATGTGGGTGTTGGAGGTACGGCACTCTGGGTTACAGAAAGCACTTGATGAATGAGACTCGGTCGTCTGTTAGGCCTCTCTGCTGCCCATCTGTTAGCAAAAAGCTCAGGGAAAGACTGCATTTCAGGCCTGATCTAAGATCAGCTTAATATTACATTCATGTGTTCATTTATTTATAACATTTATTTTTTCCAGAGCACCCACGTCTGGTTTTCAATAGAGCAAATGACAAAAGCGTAACACCACAAAGTGTGGCTACACAAAAACAATCACAAAAGACTGCCGTCTCCATAAAGATCGGAATGGTTTTAGCTAAAGGAAGTCTGATGCTGTTCCATCCATGACATTTACAAACTGAACACAATTGTTGTTTACTAGTCATAAACATGTAAACCCAGTTATCAAATGGATAGTTCCAGTTCTGGATGCTGATTGGTCAATACAATGCTCTCAAGTGATAATGTACAGTCAGCCGGTCATCATTGTAAAAATAACTGATTGGGTGAACCGATGAAAGGTGAGAACATTATCATAGGGACAGAATTGATTTAAACATGAATTCCCCACATGAGCAGCATAGATCAACGTGTCATCATCATGATGGCTGTTTCCTGTTTGGTTTATCCAACTCAGGCTAATCAGACATCTTAACACTTGACACATTCACACACATTAATAATCACCTCCTAAATTAAGGAAATGTATAAACCAAAACGAGCAAAGAAATGTTTGAGCCAACACTTCAATGTGAAATAAAATGTATACTATAGCAACAAAAATAGTTTTAATTATAGTAAAATTTAAAGAGTTATTCACCCAAAAATGCAAATGACCCCATGATTTACTCCCCATCAAGTCATCCTAAGTGTATATGACAGACGAATACAATCGGAGTTATATTAATAAATGTCCTGGCTCTTCAAAGCTTTATAATAAGAGTGAATGGTAAAAAAAAATTAAGCCTAAAAAGCACATCAATCCATCATAAAAGTACTTCATACGGCTCCAGGGGGTTAATAAAGGCCTTCTGAAGCTATCTGTTTTTGGATGAAAAATATCCATAATTATAACTTTATAAACTGTAATCACTGGCTTCCGGTAGCGTCCATTGTGCAAGCTCAGGTGAGACTACACGCCTCTCACGGTTCAATCAAACAGGGCTGGGCAACAAACTCAAGCTCATCCCACATTTCTCTTAAAAAAAAATTCTCATGTTAGACTAATTCATGACCAGTGTTTTGTTTTGCTCTATCCTCTGCGCTTCTTGCGTTTGTCAATACATCATGTGATGGGTCAGAGGTCACTCGTCATGCGTCGGGTCAGAGGTCACTCTTCTGCTGGAACTAGACTCACGTGCAGCTGTTACCGGAAGCCAGTGATTATAGTTTATAAAGTTATAAATATGGATCGCTTCACTTCACAAGGTCTTTATTAACCCCATGGAGTTGTATGGATTACTTTTATGATGGATGGATGCACTTTTTTGGGCTGCCATTCACTCTTATAATAAAGCTGGGAGGAGCCAGGACATTTTTAATATAACTCAGGATTGCTTGAGGGGAGCAAATTATGGGATCATTTTCATTTTTTTGTGAACTAACCCCCTTTAAATAATAATAAATAAATAAATTATATATATATATATATATATATATATATATATTTTTTTCCTTTTTGGGGATCACAGGGCACTGGATCAGGTCCTGACAGATCTCGACTGCCCGCTCTGCCCTGAGCCGTGAAGATTATGGCTTTTAAATATGTGATTAACCCACCAAGAAAAGGCCTGCTTGGACTATTCAGCTTTAACACCAGGTCACAGTTAAGTCAGTGTTGTAAAACACTGCGTAAAATAGGTTATATCCACCGTACTTAGAGGATACTTTAACTCAGCAGGCAGATGATCCTTAACACTTTCCTATTGTTTGTGGTTCTTAATGCTACTATATTAAAGTTTAAGTCCATGTGTACTGGTGTCCCAAAAAGCATTTGGACACTTGTATGAATGTCATTGCATAAGATTTCCTATACAGTATTATGCGAGTATGATTTAATGTACGACTGGAAAAAATATAATTATCTTTAATAACATGCACTTTAAAGTTAATGCATTCATTATTTATTACCCTCTATGTCAGCAATGGAGGGACTGCTAAACAAAATGAAACAACAAAACAAAAGGCACTGACAATGACTGCACGGTCTTAACAGAAACACACAAAATAACATAAATTAGGACTGACATGAAGATCCTGAAATTTTCAGAGACGGGATGAATGTGCACGTCCGGAAGACATGACTGTGTGTGTGTGTTTGACTTGGCTTCATCTCTTTTACTACATTCATTAGATTCTAGTGTCTAGCTCTCTCACACACTTTCCTTAAAATAACCCATGCACACACGTCTGAGCTGTGGACATAAGGAGGCAGGATTGTGGGGGTTAATCACATTAGAATGAGGGGAAGTGTGTAGAGTGAGAGAGTGTGTCAGTGCAGCATAAAGGAGTGTTTTTGTGTGTGTGTGTGTGTGTGTGTGTGTGTTAGGGTTAATCACATTAGATCTGGGTGGAGAGAGCGTCAGCTTTAAAATTTACTACTGAGTGTTTCTGTGCGTGTGAGAGGGTGTTTCTTAAACTTGATTTTTATTTAACCTTTTATTAAATGAATATCATAAAACTTTACCATTACTTTGCTACTATTCATATGTCTTTTATGTATGAATTTGGTTTAACCCCAGGTCCAGACTTGTGAAAAATGTACCAAAATATGTATTGTGTGCATTTAGGATATAGAAATGCTAGCTATAAAAATAGCCTTAGCATGAAAAGAGGTCTTATTTGTACAGAGTTTAAAAGCAACTTTGTTTCACTCAGTGGCAGGTGAATTAAGAACACTTACTAGCCTTAACTATTTGATTCCAGTCATGAGCATACATATTACATATGCATACATACAATACATATTTATGTAAAAATTAATATAGTTTTATTTTTGCACAGGTCCTTCTATCACTCATATATTGTCACATAATCAGTGAGACTTTCATTCTTCATTGTTATTCCTCATACTCACTTCAGTCTTGATCTTCTGCATGCATTATTTGATCAATTATCTGTTGACCTGCTTTTGTAGCATGTTAACTTTCAATTTTAAGTCCAATTATAATGGTAAAATACATAATAAAATAGTTTTATGTGATCCTTTTAAAGGGTCATGAAACCCCCCAAATTGTTTTTTAAGATGTGAACATCTGTACAGACTGCACATCGCTGAAAACACTAAAAGCACTCATACATTTTACCAATAATTGGAAATTGGTTATTTTTGTGTTTTTTTCTGAGCAATTTTGTTAATATGGGTTGAAAAGCAAAGTCGAAGCAACGTCACTGAATGTGAGGCAGAAGCGTGCCTTCAGAGTGTGTGTGATGATTCTACGTCAGCAGTATTCATGAGAAAGAGCTCGTTTAACCCAATCACTGCGCTGTATTGCACGAGATCGCATTACAGCGGAGAATTCAAACAACACGCGGCGCGCGCATGAGAGCGGTTTCTGTGATGAGTTCAACAACGCTCACCACGTGGATCATATAGATCAGATGCAGACCGGAGCAAGCACTTTTAAGTTTTTTATGGACAGTGTTGGGGAAAATTATTTTGAAAAGTAATGCATTACAATATTGCGTTCCTCCCTTAAAAAGTAACTAATTTAGTTAATTACTTTTTTAAGAAAAGTAATGCGTTACGTTACTTTTGCGTTACTTTTTCCTCACCTGGGCTGGGCTTGTTTTTTGTGTGTTTTTTTAACAGAAAAGTTATATTTTTGTGCAAATGTAAAGCCCTCTTCATACCAAAATTTAAATAATAAGCCTCAGGCTGAGGTAAAAATGCTAATTCACACATGTACAGTAGAGGGCGCAGCTCAAACCTTTCAGCTATGCTGCCATTCTGGATAAATGGAAGAATAGGACGCAGGAGAAAAAAGTTTTACTAATAAAAACAAAAAATCTAGTCATTTATTTTTGCTCATGGTTTAACGGAATCCTCGAAGGTTAGCAGTAAGACAGGTAAATTAAATGCATACAAATATTTGTTTTATTTAAACAAATAAATTATTGGAGGTTTGCATAGTATTCTGATTTTGCATTTGACTGATTTTATTCATTTTGAGAAGTACTGAATCTTTATTGTGCAAGTGAGATGAGTAAATGCTCACATTTAGTCTAAAACTACAATAACGTTTACACACACCGCTTTTGCACTTACACTCAATTTCTCTCAATTTGGTGACAGGAGAGCTGTCAGTCAAATAAATGTGAAAAAGTAACTTTTGTCATAAATTTTAAAAGTAATGCATTACTTTACTAGTTACTTGAAAAAGTAATCTGATTACATAACTCAAGTTACTTGTAATGCATTACCCCAACACTGTTTATGGACATATTTCATATACTCTAGTGCTCTAAACATGAACCAGTACCATGTATGTGCACATATTTAATCGCGTCTTCTTCAAATGAAACGTGCAAATAAGGACAGCTGTATGTCTGATCATGAGCGTGATGACACGATGGATTATTCTGATATGCAGAACACAATGATGTAGACCGAAAATTCCAGAGTGGGCAAAGGTGACATGCCTTTATTCTTTCTGTGTTAAACTGACATGTGGCGTTTGTTCAGAGACTGTAGCGCTCTTAATGTATTGAAAATATTAGACCTTTTAAATGTTCTATCGCGTTTCTCCCTTGCTTTAGCAGCTTGATATTATATAGGGTTAGATTTTTATAATGCATCAAGGTGCCCTCTCTCTGTGGTCATATTTTAATATTCATGTATCTGTAGAATGAGTGCGTTGCAGGTCTGTGTTTTATTGGTTGTTGTCCTTGCCCCCTCACTCCCACTTTTCCACAGCTTTACACACCCATTTCTAGAGACTTTTTGCAACTGACCAGGTGTGAACGGCCAGGCTAAAACACTTTAAATCCTTGATGTCTGGTTGATTTTCCTACTGTGCCTGCAAGTCTTCCAAATCCAAATGACCATATATTTTTGCATTTTAGAAGGGTAATGAGTTGGGGCGGAAGAAAGTGTGAAGGGAAGAATGGATGGATGGATGCAGTCTGGGAGAACTGGGGAAGGAGTTTTAGTGTTGTGAATATTAGAGAATGTACAAAGAAAATCTATGATATGATCCACATCACTGATTGGTAGTTTTTGTTTGAGCTTTTTTTTTTGCGACTGAGCTTGGAACATTTAACGCTCACCTGAGCTCGTATCAGAGCCTCAAAGCTGGGCTGAAAGTAGTCGATACGGCTGTTGTAGAACTTGGGCATCTCGTCCAATAGCTGCTTGTTCTTGGCTTCAAAGTCTTCCCTGACAGGCTTCAGTTCTTCCCTGGCCTAAAAGCAGAACACACACACACGTAATGCAGCATTGAATAAAACCAGGACCTGCCAATTATTCAAGCATGTGTATCATTAGAATAACAACAACAACAACAACAACAACAACGCGCACACACACACGCACATACATATACATATATATTGTATGAGGCTAGGATAATTTCAAGGGTGTGGAGGTGGGGAAGAGCGATATTCATGATGCAATCACCAATCAGCACAGAGGAAGGGAGAGGAAAGCGGCCCATAAGTGCTGATCTTTGCTAGGATGTGACCTTCTTTCTATATATGACACATGACGTGTGTAAATGTGACTGTGCGCACACACTTTATCAGTGCGTCTATCCTCTACGGCCCTGCTGAAGTCCTTCAGTGTGTGTGTGTGTGTGTGTGTGTGTGTGTGTGTGTGTGTGGGCGATGGGCTGTACATGTATGTTGAAGTTTTCCAGGCACCTGTCTATATCTGTTTGCGCACATACAGTCTTTCACATGTCAATATACACATGCATAATGAGCCAGAAGTGTGCAACAAAAAGAACAAACAATTATTGTTTGCCCATGTGCGCTGGATCGTGTTACAGTGTGCGAACGCGCGTGTGTGTGCCAAACCCAATTATCCCGCAGCGTGTGTTGAGCGCAGCCTCTTGAAAAAGTGCAGCGGAGTTGAGAGGCTGTTTCTCTTGCGTGGGTGAGTTCGCTCGCATGTATACATGTGCTCTGAATACTTCTGCACCCATCCAGCCCAGCTTCCTTCACTTGTTGCTGCGTGCTAAAAAAATCCCGCCAGAACTGTACGAGAGTGGACAAACTATAATAAACCCGATGACTCTCAAGGTCCGGCGCACTCGGCCACAAGCCTCCACTACAGGATGATCTATAAAGACCAGATCAAACTCATTCTGATGACCTTTGTGTCTTTCTGAGTCCCAGCTGAAGTCAGCATGAAATCAAAATTGACCCCATTCACAGTCACACTTTAGATAAGAGTCAGATTCTCACTAGTAACTAAATATTAACTATGAGTTTTGTCTCAATAAACTCCTAATTACTGCTTATTAATAGTTAATAAGGTTAAGTTTAGGTATTGGGGCGGATTAAGGGATGTAGAATATGATCATGCAAAATAAGGCATTAATATGTGCTTTATAAGTACTAATAAACAGCCAATATCCTAGTAATATGCATGCTAATATGCAACTAGTGAGAATTGGACCCTAAACTAAAGTGTTACCCCATTCACTTACTTAAAACACATTGGGAACAATATCTTGTTTCACTCAGAAATATGCCACAGAAATAAAATGAGTTGTGAATGTCATTTCATGTGGACTTTAAAGGGGAAAAAAAAGATTAAATGCTCTCTGGTCATTTATGTGCTTAAATCCTAAACACAACCCATAGCTCAAACATATTTGAAAACATAACCTAAACGCTTTCCAGGCCATTGACAAAATGTTCCGGCTTTCTGTGTTTTCACTGTTATACGGTAGGGGGCACTATTACACATCTACTGAAAGAGTACAGAATCTCCTGATCAAAACACATGTGAGGAAGAAGCAGAAACAAGCGATATCATATGTAAGCAGATGCATATGTAAAGTAACAATCATCAACATTAAACAGCACAAGTTAAAACTGCCTAATGTTACTGAATGAAATGTTGACCCAGGATGAGCTCTAGGACTGTGAAGCTTTGGGGTGTTGATGGACTCCATCTACTCCATCTATGTTTTGATCATCATCTGAATCCCATACGGGCGTAATCTTTGACAAAAACATAATTTTCTCAGCTTTTTGCTCAGTTTTATTTATTTTTATGAAACTTACCCACAAAAAAAGAATGCATGAAGCTAGAATAAACCTTTTTTCTTTTTTAAAGCAGAGGCTCTGTTCTTTCATTTGATAAATTGCATGTTCAGATATTCAAACAACAAAATATTCTGGGGAACTTGACATTTTTGTGAAAATGACCAAAAATGCTGGCGGTGGCCGGCAACTTTTAAAAACAAACACTGGTGGGAAAGAGTTAAAATGACAATAATAATGGTGTGTTACAAGCATACTGTGTTAGCTCAATATTTAGTATTTAAAATATATTTTGTCAGCAATTATTTGTCTACACCTTTTCGTTACATGTTTGTGGCGGACATGACTTTATATTCTATAGCTCCTTGTAACCATGGACTGCGCGCCAAAAATAATACATTTATTGCAGGGAGAATTTTAAGTGAGTGTCATAGGGAAGAGTTTCATTTTAAAATGAAACATTTGTCCCAATGAACATTTGTGCTGAAAATTCACACTTGGTGCAAACAAGCCTCGAGATGTGCGATTTATCCATACACAAGCCGTCAGAATAAACCTTGTGAAAATATGCAAGTGTATCTGGCCTATTAAGGTTGAATATAATGTGATGAAGGCAATGAACTGCATGGTAATATTTGAAACAGTCATTATAGGAGGAGAAGGAATGGATGCCCCAGTTTTGAGTTAAAAGATCCAATCATCAGTTACATGTTATTTCAATGGTCCACTTTAGTCATATTAACTATAAATAACTTTGCAACTATATGTCAATTAACTCTCATTAGAGTATTAGTAGTCTGTTAGGTTCGGCTTAGTAGAATAAGTTGACATGCACTTGAAAAGAGACTTATAGTCAGTCTGTTGGGGAGCATCAAAATAAAGTGTTAGTAGATATTAAGCAGACAATCTACTAACACTCTAATGAGAGTTAGTTGACATGTAGGAGCAAAGTTAGTAGAATGTCTATGGTGGACCATTGAAGTGTTGGGCAATCATCTTTTACATAAATCTTATTTACTCCTGAACGTGCATAAGCATTAGATGGACACGTTTACAATATGATTTGCAGGTCACATTTTATTTAATGTGTCTAAATATTTTCATTTTTATTTAAAAAATTGCGAGTTCGGCAAAAGGCGAAGATAAAAATAAACATACTCCACACGGCTCCGGGGGTTAATAAAGGAATTCTGAAGCAAATTCATGGGTTTGTGTGAGAAAAATATCCACATTTAACACTTTATAAAGTAAAATATGTGGACTTTATTAACCTTCCGGAGCTGTGTGGAGTATGTTTATGATGGATGGATGCACTTTTTTGCTCTTCAAACTCGTGAGCCCCGTTCACTGCCATTATAAAGCGTGGAAGCATCAGGATATTTATTAATATAACTGTATTCATCAGAAAGAAGAAAGTCATATACACCTAGGATGGCTTGAGGGGGAGTAAATCATGGGGTAATTTCCATTTTTAAAGTGAACTAATCCTTTAATGACACAATTTACTGAAATTATTGTAGTAAATACATGCAACGTGTAACAAGCACACATTAAGAAGAGTTACTGATTTGAGCTAAAGAAACTACTATTGGTACTACAGGTACTATTGCGATCAGATTTTACTCCTGATTGAAGCAGATAATCTTTACAATCAGTTTTGGAGTTCTGTCTTTCTCCATTCAGACAGACAGGAGCTGTTTGTTTTCTCTACACAGAAAACAGCTACCTGGGGCGTTACCCAGATGACCGCTGAGTGAACTGACTCGCATTAAAGGATTTTTGGTATTACTAGGAGATCAGTCACTCAAATTGCAACGCTGTCGGAAAGGAAGTCCTGCCTTTCATTTAGATGGTTGTACCTGATGGAGTTTGACCATGATGGGCCCAGTCTTCTCTTTTTCTTCATACTTCTCCACTTTAGACTGGAGTCTCTTATAATCTTGAAGAGCCTGTTCCCTGCGTTTTACTGCCATGTTCAGACTGGGAAACACACTGCTGTACCTAAACACACACCGTACAGACAGAAGGGTAATTCATCACACAACAGACAAACAATACTAGGCAAATCATTAAGACAAAGATGAATTACAAAAGTAATTTTTAGATCGTCACATTCAATTCAGTCAGAAAAGATTTACACAGATATTTGCTATGTTTGCATTATGCATGAGGCCAAATGTCTTGTTTCTATAACGAGAACAATCATAGCTGTCAACCTCTAGGGAAAATTTCACCAAAAGGTAGTTCAACGATTTACAACTTTGCATTTCAGTTCATAATTTTAAGTGTAAATAATTTGTTCTGAACAACCGATGCGACAACACTTGCCTCTCTGCTTCCCCCACTGGAGGAGTCATGGCATTTCATTACAACAGGTTAATATGTCTGAAAAGTATATAGTTTGAGGCATGCTTGTCTGAGGTTCACGTTTATTAATTTGGTTGGTCTCAACATGGCAGCCACTATGAGGGAGCGACAAGCGACCATTATATAATACAAATCAGCATTTTCTAGGCCAGGGGTTTTCAAAGTGGGGTCCGTGACCCATTGTAAGGGGGTTCGCAAAATAATTTGCTATACCGTATATCCGTACTCCAAGGTTTATATTCCAAATTAACTTATACTTTAATGTTGATAATACATTTTACGTCAAACAAGTAGCCACTTCAAGGTTGCTTTTTTCATGTCTATGCGACAAGTAGGCAGTAATCTCTGCTGAGTTTTGGTTAATTTTTGGTTGCATGCTTCAGGAAGAAGTTCACAGAGACAGAAACGGCAAGCACATTTAGTTTATTTTCTTTATTTTACAAAACTACAACGTTTTGCTGTTATTTTGATGGTACACAAATAAAAAGACCCTTTACAATTTTGAATGGCCCTGTTAAAATAAGCGATCGCGCCGGCGCCTCACACACGCAAAACATAGTTCACACTGCTATTGCATGACATCGCAGCCTCTTAAGAGACAACTAAACATAGAAATTTATTCAGTTTTAAATTTAATTTGCCTGCTGTAGACTGTGTCGCTCAGCGTGAGCATGCCGTGGCGTTAACACATTTTTTGCATATGTGAAGGATGGTATTTTGAATGAATATTGGGACACAAGAGAAGTACAAAGCCTTCATAACATAATAAATAATAGTTAGCAACAGCAAATTTAGCAATCAGATGTTACACCGCGACTAACAACTCATTCATTGAAACGATTCATGCCGAATGAGAGGTACGCAAGTAGTTTCAGTTTACTTTAAATACATTTGTTATAGTCTTGCCATTTAAAATCACTTTCATATCAGCTGCTGTTTCTCTCTCTCTCTCTCTCTCTCTCTCTCTCTCTCTCTCTCTCTCTCTCTCTCTCTCTCTCTCCTCTCTTTCTCTCTCTCTCTCTCCCTCTCTCCCTCTCGTCTCTCTGACAGCGAGTGACACACAAACCCTCCTTCCCTCATTCACTCGCTTCATTTGCTCTGGATGAATAATGTTGGTGTTACAGGGTTTGAATTTTGGCGTGGGATTGTGTGGATTGCGCATAATTTTACTCATTCCTCCAGATTTTCTGCTCACACTCAAAGTGCGTGCCTCTCAGTGCTAAACTGAGTTATGTTTTTCTGCTTATTGCGCTTAAACAGTCAAATACACACAGAATAACGTCAAAATGCCAGTCCTGGCGAGTATTCACATAAACACAGTCAGTTCTGTTTGAAGTGAATGTAAACAGTTGAGAAAGAAAACGCATGTGTAACAGTATAATGGATCAGTGCACCCGGTCTTAAAGTGACAGCAGCCTAATAAACCTGCTGCCAAATTATAAAATGGTATTAAAAATCTCTACATGGTAGTTTTTGGTGGTCAGTGAAAATGCTGAGTGGCTAGTAACTTTGGAAAACCACTAGCGGCTGGTGAGCAAAAAAGTTAATGTCAAGCCCTGAATGCCACTAGAATACATTTTTATTTTAAGCATATTTTCCTTTTTTTGTTGTTGTACACCAATGCAACTTATTTTCTGGAAAATACAGCAAATAATAAAATTGAGCTGTAGCCTATTATTAAAAACCACTTGCACCAATAAATCAAGCATATTATGTTCATACCTCTCACCCACATTAACTTTGGGTTTAATCCCGGTTATGATTATGAGGGGGTCCTTGGGAAATGTTCTACCCTATAAGGGGTCCCCTGACTCCAAGTTTGAAAACCCTTGTTCTAGGCCACTGATTTCACATCAGTTCAAATCATCCTAAAAATATTTGTCAAAAATATCTATGCATTCCTTCAGGTGCTAAACTTACTTTAACTGAAAGACTACATAGTGCTTCATAGTGTACATGGAGAGAAAATCAATAGTGTGTTAAGACAACACAGCAAACAGAACATGTGCCTTTAAGAACCCACAGTGTTTTTGTTCAGACAATCGTTTAATAATGTGATGAGTTTGTTGATGTAGCATTAGCCCATTTTAACAGGATCACTTAATTACAGCCACACAAAAGGCACAGAGGTTTTTCATTTGGATTCTTGTATTGTTTCTATTCCAAATGAAAATATAATCTCAGGGTGAGAAGCCTGGTCTCAGGAAACTAAAAATAGGAAAACTCTAAACTGTAACTTAGCAACAGAGTCGGCCGCTTTGGTTTGAGGCCTGACTGCGTTTCGACTTCGCATCGCCTGGGAGCACCGAGGAACAGTACAAACGCATGACCCACACCGTTTTGTTCTTTGTAACTACTGAAAAAGCTACGAGCTTCGCAGTAGGAGGACAGTTTTAAGGTCAAGGAGCTATAAATGTATGTTCTTATGTGCATTATTTGGGGGATTAAGGTGAAAAAACTCTGTAAGGTGAATCTGTAGGTCTTCAGCAGTCGACTGTGCGTGATGCATGAAAGATGCTACTGGCAATAAGTGGGAGAAAATGCGATGAGGCTTAAACTCTGATTAAACTCAAATGGCAAACATTGCAAATTTAATGGGTGACTTTTACGGAGGATGTTAATTAATTACTAAAGGCCTGTTCACACCAAGGACAATATAGTTCTAAAAGTCCTTCTAAATATAAAAGAATAGCAGAGTCCACATCTCAACTATAACGATAACAACACAGAGAAAGATAGCCAATCAGAATCCATCCTGCTTTAAAGAGCTCGAATATTTAAAGTGGCAGAATAAATGTTGTGTGGATGCTAATATAATTAAAGTTATTGTTATCTTTATATTCATTCTTCTTGGTGGGAAGACTACTTGAATAAAACTGAAAAAATATTCTAAATAACAATAAACAATAAATAGATGGAAGAAAGCAACATCTGCATTTAATGAAACAATATTCAGGAATTAATGGGCTTTATTTTATACACAGAGATTTGATTGGCTCAGAAGTGGAAATAGACAAAACTGAAGAAATTATTCATTCTTAAACTTTTTTTTTTTTTTTATGACAAGCACTAATGATTCATAAAAACAAAGAACAGAACAAGTTATTAAAGTGCCCCTATTATGCTATTTTAAAGTTTCCTAATTTTGTTTTGGAGTCTCCTACAACAGGTTTACATGCATCAAAGGTCAAAAACACTCATTTTCTCGTAATATAGACTGCACATCACCACAACGTTCAATGATTCTCTAAATCCCTCCTTTCCGTGAGCCTGCTCTGCTCTGATTGGTCACATGGCCCAGTCTGTTGTGATTGGTGTCCTGCATACAGCGCCCGTCACCATAACTGAACTGCAGCTCTGTCCGGAGGCTTCCTAAAGCTCAGTGATTATACACACTGTAAAGACAATAACGATAACGTCGATTTTACACCAAACCCAGAGTGAGTCTGAATCGACGATGAAACATCGGAAGAACTAGTTATTCAACCTGAACCTTGAGCAGGACGCTTCTCAGTGATGCTACTCAGTTTGAGGTACATTATGAGATGTTGCATCTGTAATTCCTCACCGTCAGCATTAACAAGAGTATGTCCATCAACAAACCCGTGTGTGTGTGTTTCACATTTCACATGTCCTCATATTTCAAATAGCTTTAAAAACACACTAAACAATGTTTTATAAAAAAAATTAAAAATGCAGAATTTTTTGTGTGATGGGTAGGTTTAGGGATAGGGGCATTACGTTTACATTTATGCATTTGGCAGATGCTTTTATCCAAAGCGACTTACATTGCATTCAAGGTGCACATTTTTTACATTACATACTTGCTTTCCCTGGGAATCGAACCCATGACCTTGGCGTTGCTAGCGCCACGCTCTTATTGTTTGAGCTACAGGGGCAGTGTAGGGGGATAGAATATACAATTTGTACAGTATAAAAACCATTATGCCTAATGGGATGTCCTCATAATGATAGGTGCACCAACGTGTGTGTGTGTTTCTAATTTATTGTGTGAATGACTGATGTATCAGTAAAGTTTGTAAAACAAATCTTGCTCCATCCTTTATCTTCACTCAAAGTAGTAAGAACGACAGACAGTCTGCATTAATAGACACAGTTTTAAGAGTGGCCCACAGCTGATGAGCAGTAGTATAGTAAGACAGTAATAACTACACAATATGTAGAGCACAGCGTCTTGTCGACATGATGCGGTCCAGTATCCACAGGAATCAGCTGCAGCGTTTGAGGTGCTTTGAGTTTTCCCTGGTGTCTGCGCGCTCAATAAGTGGACGGGCAATATGCTAATGTTTCGTTGTGACATCACAACAAAACGGCTTGGGATTCGTTTGAAAAATGAGTCGATCATGAAATTAATAGTGATTATTTTATTCTATTGACAGCAATAATAAATCTGAATATAATTCTGTGAAAAGTGTTTTATTGCATTCCATCATAATAAATAGTTTTCATCATCTTCAATACATCTTTTGATTTATTTCCATAAAAACCACTGAGGTTTTTATGGAAATATTCTCTGTAAAGCTGCTTAGTACAAATTACTTATTACATTATCAGTGCATAGAAAAAGACAGTTAACTTAATAGAAAGTAAACTTTTTCCAAAAATATCCAAATCCCAAAATGTATTTTGCTCCAAAAGTAACAATATAAAAGCCAGTTATTTCATTTTGCAAACAACATTTTGTCTTCATAAAATGTTTTTTTTTTTCTTCTCACATCTATGAACAAATATAGCTGCCTTTCGTTTTTTGGAAGGGGTTTGCTTGCAAGGGGATCATGGTCTTTTGTGGTCCTTGGTATCAAAATGTTTGAAAGACTTCGTAGATTAAAATCTGGAATTGTAACCAGAGCTTTGCAAATTCAAGCCCTGTGAGACGTGATGCAAAAATATCCACCTTTGGCTGAGATGAAGAATCAGTCACACTAGCACTAGCAAAGAAAGTGATGAGCTACAGAAGGTACAGACAGAGAGAGAGATAGAGACAGAGAGAGAGAGAGAGAGAGAGAGAGAGAGAGAGAGAGAGAGAGAGAGAGAGAGAGAGAGAGAGAGAGAGAGAGAGAGAGAGAGAGAGAGAGAGAGAGAGAGAGAGAGAGAGAGAGAGAGAGAGAGAGAGATCGGCCTTCACCATGCAGAGCTCTGTTACGACAAGCCCTAAATTGTTTCCCACAGGAAGTAAAGAAGGGAGCGGCACAATATCACTGTAGCGACGTCATAGGACCCAGCCCCGCAACCCACGCTCACTCTCTATTTATAAAACACCACCTTGACCCAATGACTGCTCTCTTCTATCTCTCTTCTTGACAGGAAGGTGAAGTGTGACAGCTGGATTATACATCATACAACATAATACTACCTCTCATAGTGATTATGACCATTTTCATATCAAAAACAACAGTCAAAAATATCTATGCATTCCTTGACAACAAAGTCAAACTTAAAAAAAAAGTTATAAACAGCCACCCAGAGGTGGAGACACCAAAACTTTAAAGAATAAAAAAAAACAACATCACTTAAAACTTCAAATATATCATAATTAGATTTAAAGATGCCAATGGATAAAAGTCCTGCCATTCAACAACTTTTTATTACTCTTACCAGTCATTTATGACGACTTGGAAAGGGGTAATTCTAGGGCTGCAACTAACGATTATTTTGATAATTGATTAGTTGGGCGATTATTAATATATATATATTTTTTTAATTAATCGAGTAATCGGATAAAAAGTCATTTTGACATCGTATTGACAGAACACACTCTTCCACATCCTGCCCAATGCTGTCCTTCAAACAAACGTGTGAGTGCTAACACACAGTGAATATATCGATCTTGACAAAAATGACTTACATTTATACTCAATTACACGCTGTTATCCCTTTACAGTCACTACTCTCATAAAATGGTACATGTTGACTTTTAAACCTAAATTTAGCGTCCAACAGCAGATATTTCTCCCTATCGACTCCGTTCTGTCTGTTTGACGAGCATACGCGAGCCCACCGTTCTGTCTGACTCTCAGACTGTCAGGACGCGCTTTCATTCAAAATGGAAATACTCGTGTGAATTAGTGACATTTACAGTTGAGGATATATCTGTTCTCTATATAGCTCAGTGGATATCGCCTGTAAACTGAACGTTTTGCGCGGAGGACACAGACACACACACACACATCTGTCAAAGCGCATGACAGGGTATGCTAAACGCTAATGCATTGGCTTGAAGCTGAAAATAAAGACTTGGATCACTTGGGCACTTGGATCATGTGCCTTTCCTGCATCAGCTCATTCAGTTTCCACTCCACTATTTCTAGATTCACATTTTGTTCATAAAAATGTATTATTTAGTGCTGTCATTTGGCGCGACTGGTGGAAGCTTTGCGTACAGAGACAGACCCGACTAATCGATTAATGAGAACTGTTATCGATGATTTTCATTAACGATTATTATCGATTTGATCGACTAATTGTTGCAGCCCTAATTAATTCAGAGTGATTAGTTTGACCAATTGAAGAAAATAACTGAAAATAATGCATTTACTACATAAATATCCATGTATTTCCATAAATAAATAAATAAATAAAATAAATAAATAAATAAATGCTGTAAATAAACAAATACATTAGTGGTGTCAAATAGATTAATTGCAATTAATAGCATCCAAAATAAAAGTTTGTTTACATAATATGCATATACACTGTGATTATAATTATGTATACATAAATATAAATAACACATTTTTCTTAAACGTATGCATGCGTATGTATTTATATATACCTAATAATTATACACAGCACACACACATATTATGTAAACACATAAAAATTTAATCGATTAATCGATTAAAGCGATTAATCAATTTGACAGCACTAAAATAAATAAATAAACAAACAAACAAACAAATAAATAAATAGTATTGTCGGCACTATTATTCACTAAATAAAAACATCTGTAAATTAATTGCAAATAATCATGATTAATCACACCTAAACATTAAAAAGTATATTTTATATTATACATTTATATTTATTATTATTTTTACACAAGTCTTCAAATTAATGTAGAATTATAGTACAATATAAAGATGGTATATTTTAAATATTTGTTTTACTATTACTGAAGGCCAGCATTACCAATACTGATACTGATCAGTCTTTGTGAATACACTGTGTTGCATATAGTGTGTATAGCAATATAGTGATGTTTCCATCAGCTCGCTCTCTCTTTGAATGAGAACTGTCAGTTCATTTTTCCCCACTAAGTTTATTTTGCACATTCATTTTCACAAGCAGTAAGAAAATTACTAGTTAAAACATTTGGTATCAATATTTTTATGTGAGGATTGATCCTCTTGATAGAAGTATTTACACTTATTTTTACACCTGTGTGTCTTAACCATTGAGACGAGCACATTACTGACAGAACCAAAAACCAGATGGAGCTTGAAACACATGGAAATTAATGCTTTATTTTTGACGGCCCAATTACTACCTTAATAACTAAATAAATAAATATGACAGAATTTCATTCACATACACAAAATAAATAAATACTCATTAAGAATAAAAAAAAGGTAAATAAATATGAATTTGATTCGGCCGGCTGGATACTTTACAAGGCAACCATGCATTATCAGGGTTCCCACTCTTTTTCATCTATCACTTTCCAGGACAGTTCCCGGAACATTTTCAATTTTACTATAATGAGAATAAAAGACAAGGATCACGCCCTAAAGTAGTATATTGCTCTCTAAGTCTTTAAAAGGCGTACAGTTTACTGCCAAAACAACGATAAAATCAGTTTTTATGAGCTCTTAAATCATACATTATGACTATGGAAGCTTGTTTACGCCACAGAATAAACTTTTTTCTGACTTTTCTGTCGTTATGCCTTAATTCTATGCCTTAATTCTACGTGGCATTGATTCAACAAGGTGCTGAAAGCATTCTTTAGAAATGTTGGCCCATATTGATAGGATAGCATCTTGCAGTTGATGGAGATTTGTGGGATGCACATCCAGGGCACGAAGCTCCCGTTCCACCACATCCCAAAGATGCTCTATTGGGTTGAGATCTGGTGACTGTGGGGGCCATTTTAGTACAGTGAACTCATTGTCGTGTTCAAGAAACCAATTTGAAATGATTCAAGCTTAGTGACATGGTGCATTATCCTGCTGGAAGTAGCCATCAGAGAATGGGTACATGGTGGTCATAAAGGGATGGACATGGTCAGAAACAATGCTCAGGTAGGCCGTGACATTTAAACGATGCCCAATTGGCACTAAGGGGCCTAAAGTGTGCCAAGAAAACATCCCCCACACCATTACACCACCACCACCAGCCTGCACAGTGGTAACAAGGCATGATGGATCCATGTTCTCATTCTGTTTACGCCAAATTCTGACTCTACCATCTGAATGTCTCAACGACGACGTCAGGCTAGTTACAAAGTTGCAATTACCTATTTTTTATTCAGTGGCAGAAACAAGCTTCCATAGTTTATTGCCACGACTTAACTATAAAATCAGTTTTTAATATGAGCTCTTAATCATACATACATTATGACAAATTGTTCTCTTTACCAGTGTCAATATCAAGGGAATATCAACTACTCTCACGTGTCAAAACTCCTGATTATGTCGGACCATAAGAACATCAGTGTAGATGATGTAAACATAACGAGCAATTCACAAAGTCATACAACGCTCTACTACAAAGCCTGTCCCAAATTTGCACTCTCCAATGACTTGGAAAACTTACCATGAGTAGTTTATTCAGGATGCATAAAGTAGTCAATGCATATGAGGAACATTCCTCAAAATAAGCCACCCAAATAAAATTATTAAAAACAAATTTCACATAATTTTTTTATGCTACGATTTATACAGTGATCTACGTTGTGTGTCATATATTACAAAAATACAGATAATATTGAGCAAAACTGTTTAACGGCCAGTTTTATCATCAGTACATTTCCTCAATGCCATTGGTAAATGTGGTAATTTTTTTTAAATGAATCATTTATGTGATTAAAATCTAAGTAAAGATAAATTTCCATTTTGGGGGACTGATTCCTTGCATTTTGGAACCTTCACATACACATTAACAAGCATAAGCATGTCTACACACACAATATTAAAATATTGTGAACCTGATCACGTTACGTGAATTTGCATCTTTTGTCCCGAGCGCAGTTTTTTGCCTGCTCGGTCTATAATGACAGTTTACGGGTGGTGTTCTTGGAAGTAAGCAATCTAAAAACACTCGCTGTAATCTAGACTAAAGGTTCAGACTGGCTAGAGGACGGCCCGTCTGACTCGGCACAACCTAAAGACACGCTCATGCGCCCGTTCTGTCTAAAAGCTCTCTTGATGTTTCAATGAACATCCGCGTGACTGCACACACACACTTGCGCTCCACCTCGCTGGTCGGCTGTATAATTTAACACTAGTCTAGTCTGGCTGCGGGTGTGGTGGCTGCTTGACAGAGAACGGCAAAAATAACATTTGGATGAAGTCGCAGTCGGCTGTTTGCAACAGTCGCGCGCACACACACACGCGCGCGCGCAGCTCCGCGAGCCAAACCAGAGTCTGGACGGGATGACCGCTGCAGCAACCCCGTGCTCCTGTCAGCGGGACAGAGTGACAGTACGTCTGCGCTGGAGTTTAACAAGTTCACTGTGCTAGGGTGTAATCTGAATGCTGGGTGCTGTGTCATGCCTGAGAACGCCTTTGTTATAGTTTTTCTATTTCTAGAAATCAGAATTGGAAGCTGATCCCCACTTTTGACCAGCCCTGTGTCTCTTTTAAGCAGCACAGGAGACTGTAAACACACCGTATGGCATCTCTCTGCTGGTATTTGACAATGCAAGGGTGTTTAGGGTGTTTGCTAGGATGGTTACTTACTGGCCCAAGCCAAAGGAGCCCACCCACAAGTCTCTATGGCATTCTGGTATCTATGGCCCGGGTCCCTCCTTCTCTGTAGGTTTATGGGATTGTTCCACCCATTTTATTATTTGGAAGGTGCAAATCAAACCAAGGGATAGTGCAGAAAAAAAAGAATATTCTGTCATCATATAAACCTTATGCACTAGGGAAACAAGAATGTAGCCATCTTTAGAAATTTGTGATTGAATTTCCATCTTAGCGCTAGCTCTTTATATTTCTATGGCATCGCTGTCGGAGAGTAATTAACTGGTGAAGTGGATTTGCTTATTGTAGAGTTAAAGTTATCATTGTAATGTTTGAAGCGGATACCATAACAAATGTAAGTAGAGCGGTGCATTCATAAATCCGTAAGATCTTAACTTCATGCTGTGGAAATACAAACCGGAAGACACAACAAGCACAGTGCTGAAAAGGGGTGGGGCTAATCATGCTAGTCCAAACCTATATGACTTTCTTTCTATTGCAGAACACAAGATATTTTGAAAAATGTACCCTTTTTTTTGTTTGTGTTGTGTCAAGTTTTATTTTGTTTATGCAATGAAAGGTCAATGGGGTCCAACACTATGTTGTTTTATGCTCATTTTATGGACAAAAACAGCAGAAACATTATGAAATACCATCTTTTTTGATCATCAAAACAAAGAAAAGCACAGTCAAAAATTAACCCTCATGTTAGACTAAACCTTCCTTCTGTAGAACAAAAAATAGATTTATTTAGATTTTTGTTTTGTTTTTGTGTGTTTTGTTTTGTTTTGTCTACGGAATGAGAGCAAATGATGTCCACTACTGTGTTGTGGAAAAAAACTTTTTTGATCTGCAGAAAAAAAGTACATTAAGTCATAAAGGTTTGGAACAACATGAGGGTGAGAAATAAAATGTCAATTTTGTTGAGGTACCTAGCACAGTAGTCCGGTACTAAAGGGTGGAGCTAGACTCCCTGCAGAATGCTGATTGGCTGACAGAGAATCGTTACTTGCGCTTGCTTTTTCGGCTGTGTTTTTCAGAGCTCTGTCCGTGGAGGATGCGAAGATTTATACATGATTGGATTGATGGCGGGGTTCTATTCTTTGGCTTTGGGATTGCCCTGACCTATCGGAAGGTGGTAAGACAGCTGCAAACGATTCACCCAGCAGCTGTCTGTGAAATTAAAGAATGCTTCAGGGTTATGTGTGACCGTTTGAAGGACAAAGCGTATCGTCGTCTTGTGACAAACAGCCACATGCAGAGAAACAAGAACACGATCTGCTGTATGTTGTCCATTGTTTGATTACTGTGTTCTTCTTTGCGCAAGAATGACTTTGATCGCTACACCACACCTATCATCACCACTGTTTGCGGTGGAAACGCAACCCGGATCAGGGTTTATGGTCCTGAATCGTACTGTTCTGTACTGAACCGTACCGTACCACAACGCCTGGTGGAAACAAGCCATTCAAGAACCAAACTCAGACTCCTTTAAGTGGACCAGGTGAACCAAGAGAAAAAGTTTACACTGCCCCTGTCCCTAAAAGAGGACTCAAATCCTTTTTTGGTCCACTTAAAGTAGGAATGTGGTCTCAGACCTCTTTGTGTTCATACTGTTGCTTTCTGGATCTTTCTGGCCTTCAAAATTTTATCCCATTCACTTACATTGTATGTGCCTCACTAACCAAGATAATTGTTTGTAAAGACTATTATTGATTATTATTATTTTGTAAAATGGCATTGCTACAAATGTTGTCGAATGAGCTACTCCAAGTTGTTTATTTTTTGCACAAAAATATACTTCGTTGCAATACTATATCCATATTATTGCACTATAAATCACACATCAACCTTTGCAAATATCATTATTTTGAATTGTTTTTCTTGAATCATGCTTTTATTTATTGCAGAAGGCAATGATAGCAGCATTCACGTAAGAAATGGAATAATCAATTCTTCACTGTATGAATAAAACGTATACTGATTCTACCAATTCATACACTCACCTAAAGGATTATTAGGAACACCTGTTCAATTTCTCATTAATGCAATTATCTAATCAACCAATCACATGGCAGTTGCTTCAAATGCATTTAGGGGTGTGGTCCTGGTCAAGACAATCTCCTGAACTCCAAACTGAATGCCAGAATGGGAAAGAAAGGTGATTTAAGCAATTTTGAGCGTGGCATGGTTGTTGGTGCCAGACGGGCCGGTCTGAGCATTTCACAATCTGCTCAGTTACTGGGATTTTCACGCACAACCATTTCTAGGGTTTACAAAGAATGGTGTGAAAAGGGAAAAACATCCAGGATGCGGCAGTCCTGGGGGGGCGAAAATGCCTTGTTGATGCTAGAGGTCAGAGGAGAGTGGGCCGACTGATTCAAGCTGATAGAAGAGCAACTTTGACTGAAATAACCACTTGTTACAACCGAGGTATGCAGCAAAGCATTTGTGAAGCCACAACACGCACAACCTTGAGGCGGATGGGCTACAACAGCAGAAGACCCCACCGGGTACCACTCATCTCCACTACAAATAGGAAAAAGAGGCTACAATTTGCACGAGCTCACCAAAATTGGTCAGTTGAAGACTGGAAAAATGTTGCCTGGTCTGATGAGTCTCGATTTCTGTTGAGACATTCAGATGGTAGAGTCAGAATTTGGCGTAAACAGAATGAGAACATGGATCCATCATGCCTTGTTACCACTGTGCAGGCTGGTGGTGGTGGTGTAATGGTGTGGGGGATGTTTTCTTGGCACACTTTAGGCCCCTTAGTGCCAATTGGGCATTGTTTAAATGCCACGGCCTACCTGAGCATTGTTTCTGACCATGTCCATCCCTTTATGACCACCATGTACCCATTCTCTGATGGCTACTTCCAGCAGGATAATGCACCATGTCACAAAGCTCGAATCATTTCAAATTGGTTTCTTGAACATGACAATGAGTTCACTGTACTAAAATGGCCCCCACAGTCACCAGATCTCAACCCAATAGAGCATCTTTGGGATATGGTGGAACGGGAGCTTCGTGCCCTGGATGTGCATCCCACAAATCTCCATCAACTGCAAGATGCTATCCTATCAATATGGGCCAACATTTCTAAAGAATGCTTTCAGCACCTTGTTGAATCAGTGCCACGTAGAATTAAGGCAGTTCTGAAGGCGAAAGGGGGTCAAATACAGTATTAGTATGGTGTTCCTAATAATCTTTAGGTGAGTGTATATTAGGCTGCTGTCACTTTAAGAACTATGGTAATGCCCGATTCAATACACTGATACACATACACGATTTCTTTCCCAGATGTTTACATTCACTTAAGACAAAACCACCTGTTTATGTGAACCTTTTGTTTTTTTGACACTTTAAATGCAATAAAA
Source organism: Paracanthobrama guichenoti (assembly GCA_018749465.1). NCBI lineage: Eukaryota > Metazoa > Chordata > Actinopteri > Cypriniformes > Gobionidae > Paracanthobrama > Paracanthobrama guichenoti. Next base: position 38,652,096 of record CM031950.1, on the reverse strand, counting down.
CATTTTTCAGTTTGCATACGCTGCACAGCTGGCTTTCTGTGCATGTGCTTTAGGTGTGTGCATATCAAAACCGTATATCAAACATTTTAAACTGGCAAGGCATGCAGCCACATCTCTCTCACACATTTTGGAAGCGTTTGAAATTACAATACACAAGTGTACGTTGTGAATGAATACTTTGTAGAGATCTGGCAGAAGAAGCATCCATGATGAACAGCCGATTTGTACGGAGGCATCTGATAACCAAACTACATAGGCATTTGCAAATGAAAAAAAAAAAAAAAAAAAAAAAAAAATCAAGAAAGCCCGGACTGATGCATGTTCACAATGGACATTTTTAACAAACCGTACCATTAGCTAAAAGTGACCCGTACACCGACCACCTCCCAAGATGGTTCTCGGTTTGGATTGCTTTAAAAAGGTCTGAGATCACACATGGGCCAAAATTCACATGATCCATGCTCAGACCCAAGGAAAGAAAAGGACCAAGTGTGAAAACACCCTTAGAGAAGTACTAACATACATCTCTCCTCAAGTTGTATGATTTGAGGTATCATCCATGTATGTAGCACAAACATTGCAGGACAAGTAAGCAACCAAGCTGAAAACGTACTATTTTGATTTGAATAAACCCTTATATATGAGCAATAGTTAGTGGTATTTGCTAAGACAAGCGTCACTATTACCAAGATTTCTCTCCATGAGACATATCAGAAGGAAAAAAATTCCATCTTGTCTTGGTCAACAAAGACTTCAATGAACCAAGTCAAAACAACCTTCCCCTAATGCATATCGCCCAGAAGATATAATGGAGTGCTACTTGCGCAATTCAAAACTGCTGCTGACTTCTGTTAGTGCAGACAAAACACACACTCAAAGCGAGAGGCACGCACTCACCTGGTTTAGAAATGAGTTATCACATTAAGAGATCCGACATCTGTCTGAAGCCATTAGAGTTTCAACAGCTTTTCAGAAGGATCACATTATAAATACTTCCCCCCCATGAACACTGGGAGAACAACGAGAAAGAAACAAGAAACGCTGAGCTATTCATGCACTAATGGAATCTTGTCTTTCATGGTATCTTGGCTTATGGCTGATTAAATGTGTTTCGGCTCAGCAGAAAACAAAGACGGTGTGTTTTAAGGATTCCAGTGGAGGCGAGACGTAGCGACCGCTAAAAGAATGCAGTTTTGTTTAAAGCTAAACATTTCTAGATTTCTAGCACACTTGATATGGATGCATACTAAGTTCGTAAGAGTCAATGTTGTAAAATATCTGTTTTCTACCTTTATAATAAACTGACAACCACCAAAACACACAGGTGGTAAAGAGAAAGCCATGTGATGAATAAAAGTTCATCACAAGTAGCTTTTCCACAAACCAAGGTAAATATTAATATATAGTACGTCATACACACAAATACAAAACACCATCGTAATAACACTCAACACTACAGAAAAATAATGCAATAAACAATCTAACAACATAAGATGTAACATAAAACACCAATGTACATAACTGACAACACTAGAAGATACATAAATAACTTAAACCTATTTAAATGAACAAAAAATTCTAATGCAAAGTGTCACAAGAAATGTCAATTTACTGTCTAACACAATCTCACAATGCTACAAAATAATTATGATAAAATACTGATGGTCCTAAAAAAAACAATTTCTTTAAAACAAAATACACTTATCAGGCATAACATTATGACCATTATGCAGGTGAAGTGAATAACACTGATTATCTCTTCATCACGGCTCCTGTTAGTGGGTGGGATATATTAGACAGCAAGTGAACATTTTGTCCTCAAAGTTGATGTGTTGGAAGCAGGAAAAATGGGCAAGTGTAAGGATTTGAGCGAGTATGACAAGGGCCAAATTGTGATGGCTAGACGACTGGGTCAGAGCATCTCCAAAACTGCAGCTCTTGTGGGGTGTTCCCGGTCTGCAGTGGTCAGGATCTATCAAAAGTGCTCCAAGGAAGGAACAGTGGTGAACCGGCCACAGGGTCATGGGCGGCCAAGGCTCATTGATACGCGTGAGGAGCGAAGGCTGACCTGTGTGGTCCGATCAAACAGACGAGCTACTGGAGCTCAAATTGCTCAAGAAGTTAATGCTGGTTCTGATAGAAAGGTGTCAGAATACACAGTGCATCTCAGTTTGTTGTGTATGGGGCGGCATAGCCGCTGACAAGTCAGGGTGCCCATGCTGACCCCTGTCCACCACCGAAAGCGCCAACAGTGGCACATGAGCATCAGAACTGGACCACGGAGCAATGGAAGAAGGTGGCCTGGTCTGATGAATCACGTTTTCTTTTACATCACGTGGATGGCTGGGTCTGTGTGCGTCGCTTTCATGGAAACGGTATTCCCTGGTGGCTGTGGCTCTTCCAGCAGGATAATGCTCCTGCCACAAAGCAAAAATGGTTCAGGAATGGTTTGAGGAGCACAACGAGTTTGAGGTGTTAACTTGGCCTCATAATTCCCCAGATCTCAATCCAATCGAGCATCTGTGGGATGTGTTGAACATCCAATCCATGGAGGCCCCACCTCGCAACTTACAGGACTTAAAGGATCTGCTGCTAACATCTTGGTGCCAGATACCACAGTACACCTTCAGGGGTCTAGTGGAGTCCATGCCTTGACAGGTCAGGGCTGTTTTGGCAGCAAAAGTGGGACCAACACAATATTAGGAAGGGGGTCATAATATTATGACTGATCGGTGTGTAATTTTATTGATCGGATCAAAAAGATTTGCATTTGTAAATCACTATGCATCGTAACCCTATAAAACCTACTGTATCATATTCGATACATGACTTTTTAAGTCCTCTAAATTATTAACATGATGAAAAGCTGAAAAACCTGTTGCACACGATCTACACCATGCCTTCTGTCATCTGATTGCTCGTTCATACTTTTAAGAAAAAGACATTTTAGTATAATGGTGAACCATGAACTTTCTGCAGTGAAATCTTTACTGATTTTTATAAAGTAAATGCAATTATTTTTGTTTTGAGGAGAAATATGATCTAGATATTTTTCATTAATTGTGAGATTTACTATGTCTACCGTCATTTCCAAGCAGTCATATTTAGAATTGGTCAGCTGTAAGTTTGCGTGCGTATGTGTGAGAGTGTGTATGATGTGCAGGGTTTGCTCGGCTGCTTAAAGCCTCTTCTGTGCTCATAGTATTTGCGTGAACATGAGTGTGTGTTTCTGGGCTTGAGGCCACAGTAAGAGCCTACACACACGTCCGCCACACACCCACCAGTCAGCGGAAATGAGAACCATTCCGTCCTGCCACCAAACACACACACACACACACACACACACACACACACACACACACACACACACTGCACAGTTCACAACACACACCACACCAGAATCTACTTTCTGTCCATCTTCCTCTGACTCGCTGTCTTTTTTACACACACACACACACACACACACACACACACACACACACACACACACACACACACACACACACACACACACACACACACACACACACACACACACACACACACACACAGCTGTACGGCTTTCACCAGAGCGGATAGAGACCAAAACCCCATTGTGGTGAATGGTTAAGTAATAAAAAAACAAATATAGTTATTTCTTACATAATTGAAAACAAATCAGCACATCCTTTAGGAACGAAAGTAGAGTAAGAACTCCAAGAATCCTCAAACACAAACACACACACACACACACACACAGGCGTTTGTTAGGAGTGTCTCCACACCCACTCCTCGTCCTAGTCGCTCGTTAAGGCCTGCTTCCTGTTCCGGCCCCTCCCACGAGAGGACGGAGGCATGGAATAGCACTCATGGGGGCGAGAGAGGAGTGGAGGGGCGGACAGCCAAATAAACTTTCCTCCAGACGCTCTCTTTCATTCAGGACAGACCTGCAGCCGTCAGACCATTTCTCATATAACGCTGGGCGCTGTTAATGTGCACAGCTGAGAGGAAGTCTGGCGACCTGAAAGAGAGTCATTAACACACCTTCGACATATTCATTAATTGCAGCAGCCTGGCTGTAGTTCTTTTATGCAATAAACATATCAGTCCCGATTGAAATAGAACACCGCTGATTTTTTCCACCGAGGACGCGCAGATTGATTCCAGGTGTTTAAATACATTAACATAACTCCAGCCAGCATTCATAACTAACTTAAGATCACACATATTGTATATGGCCGGTCAATGCACCAGATGATGTCTCATTTGGAAAATATTTGACGTTCGACATTCCAATGAAATAAATAAAAGATTGAAACAATGACAAATAAAACAGCTCTGCTCTAAATCCTGAGCTGCCTCACTGTCTACTCCCTAAACAGGCAGCAAACGAAAGCACAAGTGGCAGCAATTTCACACGTGACACGTTTTATTCATTAGACTTAACACCGCATCCTAACCAGACATGATGCGACGCTGCAACATGCAATAAAAGCTGTTGTCAATTGTTTTTCCAAGTTTAATTGAGCACAAGGGATTCTCTATTTTAGGGTGTGTTCACATTTGTAGTTCAGTTTTCTTGGTTCTTTTTGAAAATTATACATTTAGAACGTTTAGGGCGCTATTTTAACGATCTGAGCGCATGGCACAGGTGCACTTAAGGCATGTCCGAATCCACTTTTGCTAAATTAATGACGGAAAAAACAGCCAGCGTGCCAGACGCATGATCCAAAAGGGTTGTACCTAGTCTCTTAATGAGTCATGGGTGTGTTTTTGGCGTAACGTGCAACAAACCAAGCAGAGTCTCATCTCCCATTCCCTTTAAAAGCCAGTTGTGCTCACACCATGGTGGATTCACAATTTTTTATGTGTGTAGAATGACAGAACGCTTCCCCATAGTGGAATCCTTTAATTTTTAATATTTAAAAATGTCTGTGTGTTGCTGTACGTCCCTGTGTGTGTAATAAGCAGAGTGTATGTGCATTGTGCACCCGCCTATAAAGAACAAGATTTCTGTAACATTTTATATATTTCATACAAGATCTTGACCAACAATCGATGCACCTCTTGAAGCAAATCGATGCCTTAGCAAGCACCACTTGCTAAGGCAGCACATATACTAAAATTGGATCGATACAGAGAAGATTAGCATGGCCCCTGCGAAAGGATGACACGCAAATCCGTGAAGCGCTCCATATTTTTTACATTTCACTGCCGGTTGTATATTCTGTAAATAACTGTGTATGTGACAAATAAAACTCTTGAATCTTGAAGAGATGCATCAATTTTGCTCAAGATCTTGTATTGAGAATGCAAGAGTCCAGCACTCTGTAAAGTCTCCTCCAGCACATCCCAAAGACTTTCAATGAACTGAAGGTCTGGACTCGGAGGTGAAAATTATCCTTCATGCTCCCTCCCAACCATTGTTTCACAGTTTGAGCTGATGAATCTTGACATTGTCATCCTGGAATATGGCCATGGTGTGTCTTCCTACATGGTTGTTTAAGAAATGAAAAGCTACACACTCCATCGATTTGAGTTAGAAGAACTGTTGCCAAACATATAACATGATAGAAACATAATAAATCACTGCAATGATGATGAGGGTTTTTTTGGCCGGCAGTGTAACACCTTCTGAAGTTTACACTAAAGTGCGTTGTGAAGTGTGACGTAAATGCGTCATGTGAGAAGTGACGGTCCACTGGACTTCTGCTTGTCAACCAATATATCGCCATGGCGAATATTTTCCATTTTTCAATTATCACAAGCAATAAGGTTTTCTGTTTGGCCGATAAATGTTGTGCCATCAGCTATCAAACAATCCATACCGGTCACCCCTATTAATGTCAAGTGTACACTCGACCCTCTTGTGAACGTGCATACGGAAATGGTTTATAGTTAAATAAAATGTAAAAAGTTTTTTTTGTTTTTGTTTTTTTTTACACATGGCTCCACTTCAGAAAACACTGATACATCCACTGGAGTCATACAGATTACCATCGTGATGGCTATATGTGCTGTATGTGCGTTTCATCATTTACATTTACATTTATGCATTTGGCAGACGCTTTTATCCAAAGCAACACATTTTTACATTTTGTCAGTTCTTGCTTTCCCTGGGAATCGAACCCATGACCTTGGCGTTGCTAGCACCACGCTCTTGTTGTTTGAGCTACAGGAGAGCTGTAGCTCAAACAATCTTTCAACACTCTGTTCGTCTGCTCACTTGAGCTCACAGAGATTATTTTTCATCAGAGAATTTTTGGTTTTGGTCTTCAATCTGCAGTCTAAATAGCCAGTTTTTTAGTTTTTGTAACAGAACCTGCTTGAGAATTTTTCAATAAAACGCAAAAAGAGCACTTACTTTTTCAAAGGGTCGATCACAGTCTTCTGAATCTGATTGACCTGCATAAACAGAGAAAAAACACATTAGCTGAAAAAAATAAATTGCTAATAGCTGAATGACAACCATCAAAATAAATTACATTGATCATTATCGTCGAACACAACAAAACAATCAAAATAAATAACTATGACATCCAGAAAACTTCTCAGTGAAGATAATTGGGAACAGGATATGACATGACCCCCACGTTTAGAAGATCAACAGCTGACGCTCCTCCCTATCAACGCGAAGTGCTGAAGAGAGAAGTATGAAGGAAAAAGTTTGTGACGTTGTTTCTTTATTGTGCTCCTAGCCTGAGGAAAGCAGCGAGAAAGACGTGAATATTAATCGAGCAGTGAATACAAAAGGCTGGAATCGTCGAGGGATGGCACATGAAAGCACATCCCCGGCTGGAGTTGAAAACGCTGAAGAGGGTGGGCCGCCGTACAAGATGAAAGTTCTTTGCAAACAAACATTTTTAACAATAACAGTTTATATTCCCCTCGTTCCTCCATGTGGTGTCAGGGCTGGAGAGGAGAAGAGAAGAGGAGAGGAGGAGGAGGAAGAGGAGAAGAGGGAAGGAGGGTGTTTGAGTTAAATGGGTGTAAACGAACGTCGCACTGCCGCCTCAAGCCACAAACCAACAAAGTCTTAAAAGTTGCCACACAATTAAAATCTTCAACTTGCAAAACATCATTTACATTGCAGATCTGAGATGTCAATAGGATGTGGTTGGCTGACAGAATGCTAACCTAACCTGGCAAACAATGCAAGAAGAGAGCAAACAGGGAACGTTAAACCAGAACACAAAGAGGAAAGCCAACACAAGTTGACAGGCCCATCAGAGGATTGTAGCTTATGGAGCTAATCAACAACTCACTCGCTATTGAGGGCAGAGTCAGTCACTGAGAGCAAATAAAACTCGACCTCAGAACAGAATGATTCATTAAAGATGAGCTAGCCTTCTTTCAAATTACTTCATTAATACACAGTCAAAAATAGCCTCAAACAACAAGACTATGCAAATAAATACAAAAATAAATAAAACAAAAATAAAATATTCAAATTCTGAGTGGTAGCTAGACAAACTGCCAAACAAACAAATAAACAAACAAATAAATACAAATATTTGAATTCTGAGTGATAGGTGGACAAACTGCCAAACAAACAAACAAACAAATAAATAAATAAAACAAAACTAAAATATACAAATTCTGACCGGTAGCTAGACAAAATACCAAACAAACAAACAAATAAATAAACAAAAATATTTGAATGAGTGATAGCAAGATAAAATCCCAAACAACCAAACAAACAAATAAATAAACAAAAATATTTGAATGAGTGATAGCAAGATAAAATCCCAAACACACAAACAAAACAAACAAATAAACAAAAATATTTTAATTCTGAGTGATAGCTAGACAAAAATACCAAACACACAAACAAACAAATAAATAAACAAAAATATTTGAATGAGTGATAGCAAGATAAAATCCCAAACACACAAACAAAACAAACAAATAAACAAAAATATTTTAATTCTGAGTGATAGCTAGACAAAAATACCAAACACACAAACAAACAAATAAATAAACAAAAATATTTGAATGAGTGATAGCAAGATAAAATCCCAAACAAACAAACAAAACAAACAAATAAACAAAAATATTTTAATTCTGAGTGATAGCTAGACAAAAATACCAAACACACAAACAAACAAATAAATAAATAAAACAAAACTAAAATATACAAATTCTGAGTGGTAGCTAGACAAAATACCAAACAAACAAACAAATAAATAAACAAAAATATTTGAATGAGTGATAGCAAGATAAAATCCCAAACACACAAACAAAACAAACAAATAAACAAAAATATTTTAATTCTGAGTGATAGCTAGACAAAAATACCAAACACACAAACAAACAAATAAATAAACAAAAATATTTGAATGAGTGATAGCAAGATAAAATCCCAAACACACAAACAAAACAAACAAATAAACAAAAATATTTTAATTCTGAGTGATAGCTAGACAAAAATACCAAACACACAAACAAACAAATAAATAAACAAAAATATTTGAATGAGTGATAGCAAGATAAAATCCCAAACACACAAACAAACAAATAAATAAATAAAAATATTTTAATTCTGAGTGATGGCTAGACAAAATCCCAAACAAACAAACACACAAACAAACAAACAAACAAACGTAAATAAATAAATTCAATGATACACATTTCCCCAGTGATATTTACCTTGATTTTTATTTTCTATACACATCACATATCTAATATTTCACCTCAAATATGCTTTTAACTGACAATTTTGTCTCCTAGGTAGGAGAGTACACTAACTTTATTAAAATTAATTAAGGACAACATTGCTTGGTTTGGTGGAATGCATGTAAAGATTGATAAATTATTCTAACGCAATAAATACTTAATATTTGTTTTATAATGGGTTTTATATTTTCAGGCATTTTAAAAGCAGCAGATTTAAATGAAAGCATAATGTCTTTTACTGTAAACTTCAAATGATTAAAACCTTAAATGATAAAGAGAAGTTGACTTAATTTAGTTATATAACACAGATCAAATGTAATCCCTGTCAGTTGCCTGTAGTTAAAGAAACGACAATATATAGATAAAACATTCTCCGCTGACAAAGGCGATAGTAGATAGTTAAGAGGAGAAAGAAATGGAGAGATACAATAGATGGTGGGAATGATGGGGAAGTATATCCATATGATGAGAGAACAGCCTGAGGAAAACACTCCAGTGAGAGTGTGTGCGTGTGTGAATCAGAGGCCAGAGATCAACCACACACACAATACATAACACCCAAAAATACATACAATGCAAACAAACCCTGAAAAAAAAAAAAAATCGATATTCCTCCCCACCATCATGACTGCTAGTTACTAAACATTAAAGTCTCTACAGGCCTTAAAGCTGCTAAGACATGACTTAAAAATACCCAGTGCAGGCCTAAAATGAAGCTACACTTATTATCATAACATTTTCCTGCCTATTTGTATCCACCCTGGGGCAATCCATCTTTCCCTCGACTGAGAGCTAAGACAACAGCTTAGTTATCTTTATATAACACAAATATGATTTGCTTGGCTACCGTGACAAAACCTCTCAATCTGAAGAACGGGGAGTTTTTGCAGGTTTGCCATGTGATTCATGGAAGTCTTATTAACCATTCAAGCATCCTAGGGAGGGTAATTCACACCAGCACACTGCAAAATGCAGAGCTGAAAAATCAGCTGTGCTAACATCTCTGGTCGCCCACGGATAGAGCGCCGTTCGCCTGCCAAGTGCCCATACAGTAGAGTATGAGAAAACGGTGCTCAGGCGGAGAGGAGAGCGCTGTAGAAAGCATTTGGCTTTGGTGAATCTGACAGAGGGGTCAGCGGAGAGCAAGGATATTTGCATCAGACTTCAATCTGCTATTTCTGAGATCTGCCGAGTGCATTACAGCTAGAGGCACTCGTGGTGTATTTTGCACTGGCGGGTTTGTGTTTGACTGATCAACTATTGTTGGCTTTGATTATCAGCTGACGGCAACTGCATTCAAAAAATATGGAGTAAATTAAACCTTATCAGGACTACAAAAGAATCCATTTGTGTTATGCAAATGGAGCATCATATAGTCATATATAAACAAAACAAGGTTTAGGTGTACAAAAGTTAAGCTTCAAAAACAACAAAATCATAAAATCAGTCCATGTGATTTCTCGGTTGCAAATCTGGTCACATGAGACATTTATTCACAGATAATCTTCCTTTCTAGCGAGCTGCTAACACGAGAACGCTGAATTAAACTCGAAAACTGATCAGTGCATGAATATGTGAATATATGTGTGTGTGGGTTTACAAATGTTAACTTTTTTTTTTCTCTCTTAATCTCACCAACACTCAACAAAATAGCTTGTTGGTCTAACTTAATAAAATTATGAAACCTATTTCCACAGTTGAACTGATTTATTTGAACTTAAACTGGGTTAATTGCACTGATGAGCAAAATTCATCCAAAGTGAATGAGATTTGACGTATGCTGTGAATGTTTCCTGAACATTATTTACTCTAGTTGAGCCAACCAGTGCTGTTGCTGTTCAGACTGGTGCCGTTGTGCAGGTTTGCATGAGTTTTCTGTGTTTTTAAGAAAATGGAAAGACCTGTTAGTGTTTACGCGTTTAATGTTGTTTTGAACATTTAACAGAGTTTGTAGATTAAATTAGTGAAATATATAGCAGGTCCTCAACCCAAGCACATGCTCTACACTTCACCACAATGGTAACCCCCCCCAAAAAAACACTAACATAACAGAAACTTTTAAATACTTTTTAAGTCTCTCCATTTTCTCATCTTGTTAAAAATGCATAAAATAGCACTTTAAACATTTACTCTCCGAATTCAGCCCTTTTGCAAAGCATGATGGGAAGTGAAAGTCCTGTTTGTTTGGGTTACTTGATTGAAACATGTCCTTTCAAAATGAAAACATCAAGTTACGTCAGAGAGTAACCGTTTTAAGTCAGTTTAACATGAAGCAATCACATTTGAACCAAAAATCTGATATAATGGTGTTAAATTAAGATGAATTGCATCATAAATTTTTTTTTTTTTGACTGAAGGCATTTATTTGACCAAAAATACAGTAAAAAAAGGAATATTATGAATCATTATTTCAATATAAAATAACTGTTTTCTATTTGAATATGTATTAATGTAATTTATTCCTGTGATCAAAGCTGAATTTTCAGCATCATTACTCCAGTCTTCAGTGTCACATGATCCTTCAGAAATCATTCTGATATGAGGATTTGCTGTTGAAGACAGATTTCTGATTATTATTATTATTATTATTATTAAATGTTAAAAACTGTTGTTTTCACTGTTGCAGCTCTTGTGGGGTGTTCCCGGCCTGCAGTGGTCAGGATCTATCAAAAGTGCTCCAAAGAAGGAACAGTGGTGAACCGGCCACAGGGTCATGGGCGGCCAAGGCTCATTGATGCACGTGAGGAGCGAAGGCTGACCTGTGTGGTCCGATCAAACAGACGAGCTACTGGAGCTCAAACTGCTCAAGAAGTTAATGCTGGTTCTGATAGAAAGGTGTCAGAATACACAGAGCATCACAGTTTGTTGTGTATGGGGCTGCATAGCCGCTGACCAGTCAGGGTGCCCATGCTGACCCCTGTCCACCGCCGAAAGCGCCAAAGGTGGCACATGAGCATCAGAACTGGACCACAGAGCAATGGAAGAAGGTGGCCTGGTCTGATGAATCACGTTTTCTTTTACATCATGTGAATGGCCGTGTGTGTGTGTCGCTTACCTGGGGAACACATGGCACCAGGATGCACTATGGGAAGAAGGCAAGCCGGCGGAGGCAGTGTGATGCTTTGGGCAATGTTCTGCTGGGAAACCTTGGGTCCTGCCATCCATGTGGATGTTACTTTGACACGTACCACCTACCTAAGCACTGTTGCAGACCATGTACACCCTTTCATAGAAACGGTATTCCCTGGTGTCTGTGGCTCTTCCAGCAGGATAATGCTCCTGACACAAAGCAAAACTGGTTCAGGAATGGTTTGAGGAGCACAACAACGAGTTTGAGGTGTTGACTTGACCTCCAAATTCCCCAGATCTCAATCCAATCGAGCATCTGTGGGATGTGCTGAACAAACAAGTCCAATCCATGGAGGCCCCACCTTTCAACTTACAGGACTTAAATGATCTGCTGCTAACATCTTCAGGGGTCCATGCCTATATTAGACCATATATTCATTATATTATACTTAACCTGTTAGTGATTTCTTGATTATTTAATCTGTGTTTAACTAATTCTTTCATGAAAATGACAGCAACTGTGTAAATGATTATATTTCAATAACGAACTGGGCTAAAAACAATGTTATAATTAGATTTAGAAGTTAATGCAAAAACTGCCTCATATGCAGTTTATATATTAAACTGGCTGATCCGCTTCAGACCGTATGGTTACTCGCACCTCAATGACCTGGTTGCAGTGGTTGTGGAATTAACAGCTGACTGGAGGAAAGATTATCAGTGAATAACTGACTACTTAAATTTCATTCTGTTTCTCTGCTGTAATATTATTTCAGTGGACTTGAAAAGCAGAGCAAAAGGCAGATTGACTACTTTTATGGTGATTTACAGTGATGCAAATTCTTTGGCTTAATTGTCACCATGAACCAGTTGGTTTTTTTGCACATAAGACAGTTGTGTGGGTTTGGAATTGCATGAGGGCTAAAAGTAAAATGACAAATATAAAAGTTCAGTCATGAAACTATTAATCGCTGATTGGTTCTTTCAGTTCTACAACACCAACCAATCAGAGGTACTTCCTGATTTACGTGGCTTTATTTATACTGTATCCTAGCCACTATCAGCACGCCACACAGTATGAGAACTCCTATAATCCCACCTCCTCCCCAGCGCCACCTGTAGAGATCTGCTATGGGGGGGTTATATCATTCTGCAGCAGCCTTTCTTTGTTGTTATCTTGACTAAGCTGAACATTGTGTATTTGCTCAGCAGCAGCGTAGCAGATTTCGTCCGCCAAAATCAAGCCTATGTACATTCCATGCTCTATGCTAATGAAACGCTGGTTGAATCTATTCCCTCCGAGAGCTGTCATGATTGAACAGCATTTTCATTTTTGGGTGAACTAATCCTTTCAAGATTCTCACAAAGAACAGACTAGGATGTTTTGACAAGACATGCTAATCGATTGGGTAACGCATCCGATCTTAGAACAGATAAAAATTCTGATCTCAGAAAAAAAACATTGCATTTCCCATGAAAGTCGTAATAAGCCTTCAATGTTCTACTGTAAAAGTCAATGTAGCTACAACAGGATGTCTCTCTTCCATCAGCTTTTGATGGTTGTCTCAGCTCGGTATGCAAATTGTCCGGTTCATAATGGCTGAGCTTTGAATGGTCAGCAGAATGTGTCAAAGTTAAAATTGTGCATCATGTTATAATGCTTGCTTTGAGCATCATGTTATAACTCTTCACACTAGTAGCAGTGCTGTGGCTTGCCACTTCACCCCATAGAGTTCAATACATTGGAAATGTTGGCGCAAGTCACGTGAAGGGCCCAGTTTCCAGGGCGGAGGTTGTAGGCGATAGACCAGAAAAGATGAGCACTACTCTTCTGACATGCAGTCAGTGCTGAATGTATCGCTTAAGGGCTCTTAACCACTTTCAAAAGAAAAGGACTGACTCCAATGTGGGGAAATGAGAGGGAAAAAAGAAAAAAAGACAACGATCAGTACCAGCAGCAGCAGGAAACAGAAGATAGCAACGCAGAGATGGGACTCATTTGAAGATGCATGTGCACACTGAGTGTGGAAGGGCGTGGGGTCTGCTGTGAGAAAAACTTACTCATACCCAATCTGCTGGAGGGAAGACAGAACGTACTTCTGCCAAAGTCAAAAACACAACTATTTTTCTCGGCCAAAAGTAGAAAATAAACACGGGTTAGAAGGTGTTGCAAGGCAGAAATGAAGTTGGTCTATGGTTCATTTTTGAGATGTACAAAACAGAGATAAAGTCATACATAAACATTAACCAACTGTGCATCATATAGTCATATAGACGGCTATTGGGAAGACATAAATGTATGCATTTAAAGGGTTAGTTCACCCAAAAATGAAAATTCTGTTATTAATTACTCACTCTCATGTCATTTCAAACCTGTAAGATAATAGAGTGGTGCAGGTATGACTTTGTAGGCCAAAACGCGAAAGAGAGTTAGCATTTTAGCACTCCCAGTTCCCTCATCCTGAAGTCAATGGGTTTTTTGAATGGGTTTTTGGTTAAATGGTTGAAGACGCAAGACACTTTCACGCTTTATTGTGCAACATAAAATACATCTGTATTACCCCACTCTGGATATTTCTGAAGCTGTTACGTGTCTTGAAAAAGGAGGTTGCTAACAAGTGGCTAAATGGGAATACAGAGGCCGTTGGGGATATTAAACGCCATCCCGCCGAACATGTAAGCTCAGTCCGTTTTTACAGCCTCATTATGCTCAAAATTGTGCTCTTATAAACTAGTCTAACGTTCAAACATTCTGGGAAAATGTTTTGAGAAAAAAAACAAACATTTGTTGGAAGCTTAGTGATGGTGCGACGTGGTGTAGTCCGTTTATAGCATACCTTTAGCTTTTTACTTCTGGCGACTGCATTTAGGCTTCAAAATTCATAAAAGTTGTGTTTATCTGTGATAATTATCTTGATGGACAAAACGTGTAAACTTTTGTTGATCACAAAGTTTGTTTTTTACAATAATCCAAAAGCCTATAGGAAAATCCTATTGGGTTTTATCGAGGGAACCAGTGCGATGCGAACTGCCGGCTGGCCTACAAAGTGACGTCATACCTGCATCACACTATAGGTGGCGTTCTGACGTAGAACCCCACATTACACTATGTGAACAGCGACTGACACAGACGTGAAGAGATTGTTGAATATGAACATTTCCCGATATTTTACTCACCCCCATCTCATCCAAGATGTCTTTCTTTCTTCAGTCGAAAAGAAATTAAGTTTTTTGAGGAAAACATTCCAAGATTTCTCTCTACATAATGGATTTCAATGGCAACCAACAGTTGAAGGTCCAAATCAATGCAGTTTCAATTATATTTCAATATATTTTGCTTTCGGGTTTTGTCGCAATTATATAGTTGGGTAATTATATTGTATACAATTTGCGGGCATCATGGAGCTGCTATCACTATTCGTGGTATTGCTTTTGAATGCATGCCCGCTTTTTACTTTCCAATTTGTGATCGTGCACTGACCACATATTTTACAAGATATGATATTTGTCAATGACGCTCAGGATCATTTGCGTACCAAATCCTCAGACATCGTCCTGTCAATCGGCTCTCCTACCATCTTCACGTGATAAGTGAAATCTGATGTACTGTAATGTAAGCAGCAAACCTAACCATGTCCCTTTAGGATGCGTTGTTCACTTTCCGTGCATTTCCGAATATGGATTTAAGCATTGGGCACATACCTAGTTGAGGGAGTGTAAATGTGAGATTTTAGGGGATGTGTGTGGACATGTATTAAACGTTTTGGCTAATTTGATCATGCTTTTAGCTGCCAATACAAGTGTAGTACTTTCAGTGCAGTACACACAAACATATTTTACCATATTGAAATCCATTCTGCAGAATTCCACTGATTTTCCCCCACAATTAGTATAGAAACATGGAAAGATAAAACATGTACAGATTCTGTGTGGGCCTAGAGGTGAGTAAGCCAGATCTAGTGGCGGCAATATATGCTTAAAACATAAACATGTCTCACATTCACTTGCTTATTATGCAAATGAGTACCCGTGCCTAATAAGAGGCATCTTACAAAGCCCAAATACCTCTGGTCGAAGTGGGGGCGGAGCATATGATATTTAAAGATGGAAAAAAAGAAATTTTTTCCTCATTAAAAAGTTTTAGACCTAAAGAACTGAATAGTACTTAAGGAAATGTTAAAGTACATGAGATTAAGTACATGGTTAGGTTTAAAATGTCTCGTGGGAGCATACATTTTGAGATCAGCTGGATATGGGTACTGGACACTTTTGTTCATGGAATAAACATCATGGCTGACTGAATATACTAATTCAACTATATCAGTAGCTGAAAATATGTGTGTGATGCTGCATTCACAGAACTAGGTGTCAGTATAAGCCTAAAGACATATTAGCCAACACAATGTAAACAAAAAAATACATCTCAGTGAATGAATTCGGACATTCTGCGGGCTCCATATTCTAGAGAGATTTGCCATGGTGCTCACAGTGAATGGGTTTTCTCTTGCTGTTGGGTGTACATTGCCTGTATAATCATGACTAAGGTGCATTATGGGATTGAATGAGTGCCCTCGATAATGTCCACTATGGTTTCGGCAGTGTTGGGAAGGTTACTTTGGAAATGTAATAGGTTACAGATTACAAGTTACCCTATTTAAAATGTAATACGTAGTGTAATTACTTTATTAAAGTAATGTAACTGATTATATTTGATTACTTTTACAGTGCATGGGGATAATTATTTGGAAATTAAATGTACTGTACTAATCATAGCTTAAGGTCTTCACTCAAAATTAAAAATGTATATTCACCGAACATATCAGCTCAGTTGATCTATGAAGTCAAAGTGAAAAATCTGTGTTGGATGAACAAGTCCTACATCCAAAAAACTGTATACGCATGCGCAAAATTTGCCTGAGGAAAACCGTTGATATGGAAATTTCAAATGTGGACGCGCAGGAGAGCGAGCGGAACCAAACCAGCTGGTGTTGAAGACCGACACAAACATTCCCAAGAGAATGCAGATATTCATCGTCACAAGACATTATGGAGAGTATTGAGAACTGAAATTATTCCCCAAAGTTTTGCTTTATGATGACCCGGTTTGAAGTTTAAAAGGCATTTTGTAGAATCACAAGCTCATGCATTGACTGGTATCACAATCGTGTTTTCCCCAGTTACAACACAATTATCTAATGGTAGCCAATAGTTTTATTTTTCTCATGTCATATATGTCTAAAATAATAAGTAAAATATGTAATTTGTGTGATATGTGCACCGTGTGACCGCTGAAAACAGCGCCGTTACATTGCGGTCGGTATCAGCCTCTTTCAGGACTTATTGCCTTTTAATATCAAACACGTCAAGCTTGTGATTTTCTTATTCATCCATTCATTCATTCCTCATTATATAATTAAGAAACTTCTGTTCTGTCACTTGCCAGATGTGATGCAGGGGAACGGTGTCATTAATGTTAGTTTTTATTTGTATTTGCAGGTTTTTAACCTGCTTTTGAAAGTTTTCTTCACCACATTAAGACTGTTAATCCTGTTATTCAGAAGACTTCTTAAATGTATTCAGTATTTTCACCAAATATCCTGTGTTGGAATTGATTGGTTTAATACAGTGATTTGATAAAATGTCAACCCTGTTGTTTGTGTTCTGTATTCTGCTTAATATATTTATGTTTTGTTTTTTTTTAAAAGAAAAATATTTTGGGACAGTGACAAATAAACAATTGCTACTACAATTTAAAATATTTAATTGGACCAACAACACGGTTTGGTAAATTAAATCGTTTTCATTGGCTCAACATATTATTTCTGATTGAGCACGTCCATTTTTTTTTGGAATGTACCAATGTATTAGGGATAAAAACAGGGTTCAACATTAACACCCGTCATCCCTCCAAACGCGAGTGTATTTCAGCAGTGGCGCGTAACAGTCACTTCTACTAGCCACTTTAGTGGGTTAAATTGTGTATATAATACATTTTTCAATTGTAGTCTTTTAAAAAGGCATCTGAATAAAAAAAAAAACACTAAAGTGCAATACATTGTCGTCAAAAATATAGCTTTTTCGGTACATATCGACACTACATGAATATCTGAAATGCTTTCAATACTCATTTTCCACAGAATAGATACACAATACCGCTAGCGGGTTGAAACACAAACCAGCCTCCCCTCACTCAATCGTTTCATTTGCTTCAAATGAATATTGTTGGTGTTATAGGGCTTGAATTTCGGAGTGGGATTGTGTGTATTGCGCATTATTTTACTCATTCCCACAGATTTTGTACTCAAACCCAAAGTGCATGCACATAAAGCTGCCTCTAAGCACTAAATGTAGTTATTTTTTGCTGCTTATTGAGCTTAAACAGTCAAACACACACAGAATAAATGTCAAAATGCTGGTCTTGGCGAGTAAACACAAACACAGTCAGTTCTGTTTTATGTGAGAAAGAAAACGCATGTGTAACAGTATAATGGATCAGTGCGTCAGGTCTTAAAGTGACAGCAGCCTAATAGGGATGTCACAGGTAATGTATTGGTACTGAAATTTAAAAAAATGTGACGATACCAGCATTTCTGTAGCACCGGTAGTACTGACTCCCGAGTATATCCGGTACCCGCAGCTGCGTTCAGTCGCTTCCGTGTTTATCTAAGCGCAGGGCTCCAGACTGTAGCCGAATATATACTAGTGTCTGTGAATATTAAACTAATAAATATTACTCCTGCATGTCCTGCTCTGTGTGAATGACGGGTGGAGATGTGCGGTTTCATTTGCTGCTTGCGCACGCACACATGCGTGACACTCGCTGTCTTTTTAGCCTCTGCAGTGTGACCGCATTAAACCGTCAGTTCCATGAGCATTTACTGTTTCATTTGAGAAAACTGTCATACCATGAACACAGAAACTCAAAAGTCTTCATGGCAACCCACCAAAATAAAAGTTTGGTTTAACTTGAATTCGACAGAAATATATTAGGCTACTGTTGTACTGAATCTATGTAATAATAATAGGCTACAATAATTACTACTACTACTACTACTACTACTACTACTAATACCTAGATGGTTCTTCTTTATAAACAATGTTTACTTTTAAACAGCATGTAGCTTTTAAATATTTGTGTATTTACTTATAATGATTATCATAATAAAATCATTGCATTTTTTTTTTTTTTTTTAATAGTTAAATAAAATTTAAAAAATAAAAACATTTTGCTGTGGTAGCAAAATTGGTACAGAGAACTGCAAAGTTTTTTACCAACTACTAGAATTTTGGTATCGTGACATCCCTACAACCTAATATACCTGCTGCCAAATTATGAGATAATATTAAAATAAGCAATATGGCAGTTTTTCCCCATGGTATCAATGTCAAATTGTGGCCAGTGGAAATGCTGAGTGGCTAGTAACTTTGGAAAACCACTAGCCACAGTGGCAATAAATGTCAATCCCTGCCTATAAATATAATCACTACAGAGTAATTCCAATATAACAATTACTACAGTGATAAAGGCCACCTTTCTTTTTACATGTGAGCCCCTGCCCCTGAGAAACTCTCTGCGTGGCCCTGCATACAGTGGATTGATTTTAATAACTTTAAGGAAGTGTAAAGCAGGCAATAGGAAAATAACAAATAATACTGTAACTAAATCTCACCTTCTCCTGATTGAATGCATCCATTCTCTTCATGGCTGTATCCAGAGCATTCATGGATTCAAGGAAAGCCTGATCCTGCTCACACAACGGATTACTCAACAAGTCCCCTGAGATCTTCACTGCTGCTTTAGACATTGCTGGAAAACAAACAAAAACAGTTAGCATTCATCCTAAAGCCAAAGGAATGGCCACAACAGCAGAAACATGCCTGAACTGCCAATTGTTTTCCATCTGTGGGACTTCATATCATCTACAAACAGAATAATGCGCATTGGTTTAAACTGATCAGCAGTCACTATCTGCAAAGGTGGCAAGTGGTTTTAAACATTCAAAATATGGCAAAATGGGACTCTTGCTTATTTGTACATGAATAACTAATATTATAACATAATATAATATAATGATGATGATGCTACAATTATTGTCGTGGGGTTGCAGGGATGGTGTATCCTTTTATTATTATCATTATTTTATATCTACAAAATGAATGCGTATCATAGTTCTCAAATATAAAATGGAAGACATCCATATTCATCATACAGGGACCGAAATTAAGAAACTTTCCCCTTCTTTCTTGACTTTGCCCCAATTAGCTCAAGTAAATCAAGTCTTTCCTGTGTTTGGGCTGTGGGGTGTAGAGGGGTGGATGTTTTATCTGGCTTCCTGCCTCGTGTGCGTCTGATCTGGATTGACGCTGACGTGCTCATCTGATCAGCATTCTGATTTTAAGCAGCTCTGGCAAAGAAGGCGACGGACTATAATTGGCGTTGGCACTATTGAGGCATCACTACATGATCACAGCTCTTTAGTGAATATTCATCATCTCCGTCAACTCTCTAACGACCCCTTACAACCTGCACGGAACAAAGTTGTGAAGCGGTGCGGGAAATCTTTGTTCTTTTGTAGGTATTTTGCCTAGCATCTCACGGAATCGAAAGATTTCTGACCTGCCAATAGCATGGAAACCATTGCAATATACTTGTGAGCTGAAGACATTTTACCTTTTGCTAACTTATAGACAAAAGGTCAATGGCAGCTCAGCTGTGTGTCGCACATTATCTCGGCTACACTGACAAATGGGCTTCCTTCATAGCACAAAAATTAAAAGAGGGGAAACGATTCATCTGATTGACAATTAGCAAAATGCGGTTCCTTGTCATAGCACTAGCCAGCACAGAGTTGGAATTCTGTGGAAAACGGCATTCACCAAATGACCTTTACATGTTGACACGATCCAGGGAATGTTTCAGGTTCAATACAGGAATTTGAACCTGCCTGACAAACCATTTTACCTGCCTGATTAATTCAGAAATTGTTTCCAGAAGTATAGCCACAGGGAATAAACATTAGACCATATGAGACGAAGACGTGTCTGTGTAAAGTTTCATTGTAATAACACCGTAGCTAAAAGACCTCATGAAATCAAAATTGACCCCATTTACTTTGTTAGCACATATTAAAGGTCTTCGGGTGAACAATTAATCCGTGCAAGTTAATACACAGAAAAAACATTTTGTCGCGGTAATCTTTAATCTTAAAGTCTGAAAAGTAACTTCCGGTCTGGAAACAGCATTCCTTCTCAGATGATGTCAGTTTGACGATTTGGGTTTGAAAATGCGTAACCACTCCCCTCCAACCGTTAGTCTGCTACGAGCGAGAGATGGAGAGGAGGAGCGCTGAAGTAAAACCCTGCCCTCTATTCAATATTCTGTTTCACTTGGAAATACGTCACAGCACTGGAGAAAAGGATATCCATCATTGATATTTTGAGCTGATTATAGAACACAATGATTTAATTGGTCATGAGTCTCCTAGCAACAATAGATTTGTGATTGTTTAGAGTATGATGTCGTTTCTCCAAAAGCTCATCTACATAGCTCTGTTACTGTAACCACAGTCTATGGGATTTTCTTCTTAAATGGGGTATCCCGTTTAAAAAAAATCTAACTGAAGACTTTTTAATACAATGTCTCTTCAGTCAAACTTAATCTCTATTTAGGGTTATTGAACCCAGGACATCCCTTTAATAATGCTGTCAGCGACCCAAAGTGTAGTACTCTCAGCTCTGTAATACATCTTTTAAAAATTAATACATTTTCTCTAAATTCTACAAATTTCTGTCAATATCAGAGCAGAAAATACAAAAATTAAATAGGTGATGGTTCAATGTGAGCATATATTGACTTTTCAATTGTACACAATGGTATAAGGTTTCCTTTTTTTATGACCAGAGAAATGAGATGAGAGGGGGAGGAGTTATATTTAGATAAGAGTCAACATTAGCAACAAAGAGAGGAAAACATCACAATTACAAACCTAAATCAGCCTCTGTGCTTTTCTTCATGTCTTTATGCAGCTTCTTTGTCTGTTCTTCCAACCTAAAAAGGGTAAACAATAAAATTGTCAACATTAAAAATGTTTCAAGATTTTTTTCAATACATTTCTTTATATTGTATGCATTCAAAATACAGGCAATATACACTGTCAAATATATTTTAAACAAACTTTTATTGATTAAATATAATTGTTTGACAGTATGCATTCAATATATATATATATAATATATATACATATATATATATACATATATATATATACCATATATATATATAAACAAACATATATTATTGATTCAATTAATACATATATATATTAATATATATATGACACACACACAAACATACATACATACATACATACATACATACATACATACATACATGTATATATAAAACAAATTATATACATATATTTACTTTATATACATAGACAAATATGCATACTAAAATACACATACATACACACAAAATACACACATACAGATTATACAGTTTGTTGTGTATGGGGCGGCATAGCCGCTGACCAGTCAGGGTGCCCATGCTGACCCCTGTCCACCGCCGAAAGCACCAACAGTGGCACATGAGCATCAGAACTGGACCACGGAGCAATGGAAGAAGGTGGCCTGGTCTGATGAATCACGTGTTCTTTTACATCACATGGATGGCCAGGTGCGTCACTTACCTGGGGAACACATGGCACCAGGATGCACTATGGGAAGAAGGCAAGCCGGCGGAGGCAGTGTGATGCTTTGGGCAATGTTCTGCTGGGAAACCTTGGGTCCTGTCATGCATGTGGATGTTACTTTGACACGTACCACCTACCTAAGCATTGTTGCAGACCATGTACACCCTTTCATGGAAACGGTATTCCCTGGTGGCTGTGGCTCTTCCAGCAGGATAATGCTCCTGACACAAAGCAAAAATGCTTCAGGAATGGTGTGAGGAGCACAACAACGAGTCTGAGGTGTTGACTTGGCCTCCAAATTCCCCAGATCTCAATCCAATCGAGCATCTGTGGGATGTGCTGAATAAACAAGTCCGATCCATGGAGGCCCCACCTCGCAACTTACAGGGCTTAAAAGATCTGCTGCTAACATATTGATACCACAGCACACCTTCAGGGGTCTAGTGGAGTCAAAAAGTCAAGTCTCCATGATATTCTGGTTTAAGACACGTTCACATCCCTTCTTCAGCATAAGTCTATGGGGCTTTATAAAGCACAAATAAAAGGTATCATTTAAGTTTATCTGCAGCAGAAACGATCACCACCATCTGCTGAAAAACAACTTAGCAGTGAACATGAAGGACATTTTTATTCTTGACTGTCATCTGATCATATTAATGTATTAAATGCTCATATCATACTTAAATTTAACAGATTAAACAAACTGATCTATTTTAATCCGCTCATCAGTGAGTATCCATTCATGTTTCTGTACTGCAGTAGCATTTCCTGAGAGGCAGAAGAGATCATTCACAGGGTCTTTCACAGTGTTGATCCATTCACACCCGCTGGGGGTGTTAACAACTGCAATTACCGCACTATTGCATCCGACTCATGCTCGCATGAGTGTGTGTTGGGGGAGCTGTTCATTATAATCAATTAGGTGGAAAATTAGACACGGACTGGGGGACTCCCCTGAGGCACCTCACACTGCACTTATTACAGCAATTAAGGAAAACCGGAGAACGGGGGAAATGTTTCTGCAATTGTATTTTCCTTTTTTCCCTTTTTTTTTTTGGCTGTACAAAGAAAATTAAGGTGGACAAAAAGATGGTGGGAAAGTACACTGCCCAGCCAAAACATTTTTGGATTTAAATAGGCAAATGCTCAAGAGTCAATGATTGGATCATTATTGCAGTGATTATTATGTTTCTATCATGTCATATGTTTGGCAACAGTTCTCCTAACTCTAATCCATGGAGTGTGTAGCTTTTCAATTCTTAAACAACCATGTAGGAAGACACATCATGGCCATATTCCAGGATGACAATGTCAAGATTCATCAGCTCAAACTGTGAAACAATGGTTGGGATTAGGGATGTAAATTTGTTCCCACAAATTCCCATGATCGCTCATCGTTTAAATTAACAATCAATTAATAGTCAGCCTTAATGCCTTATGCATCTACAGGGTGTGCAAATGCTGCTCAAAACACCATGTTCCTCACCAAATGATTGAGAAGGGTTTTTAGTCTAAATAAAAGGCTAGTAGGATTGTAAAATGAGTCGATGTGATTGATCATTTAATTAAATTACTTATTTAATAAATCAAATATAACAATTAATAATACAATGCGTCACCAACGCTGCCTCAACTCTGGCAACAGACGCACGTGAGCCCATTTCATATTCCATGCATCCATGTGAGAAAATAGGTTGTTTTATTATTATCAGTGTGTTCTGATGCGTCTTCCTACATGGCTGTTTAAGAAATTAAAAGCTACACACTCCATCAATTAGGGTTAGAAGAACTGTTGCCAAACATATAACATGATAGAAAAAGAATAATCTCATAGACTCCTGAGCACTTGCCTATTTAAATCCAAACAGAGACTTTTTTGGGGGCAGTGTATATCACCTTTATATCAGGATGCAGAAAAAAACAAGAAAAAAAAAAACAATTGAAGAGATAAAGAGGAGGAGGAGGTGGGAATCATGGGTAACTGGCAAGAAATGGAAAGAAAGACTCTTAACAAGACGAGATAAAGGGGCCATTACGGGAGGTGCTAATAGAGTAGCATTGGCCCAGCTGCTCCAGACGGCTGTCATGCGAACACGCTACCAGCACGCCTCCTTCTAACATGTGAATGGCATTTAGAGTTAGCGCAGGTTACAAGCCAACACATTAGCACCAAACCCCCACATTCTGACGAATGAATACGGGGGGTAGAAGGAGGAGAAAAGATAAATGCAATGACTAAAAGCAAGTCCTACTGGCACAAAGTGTGAATTTTCATGCCCAAATGTGTGGTGACTAGTTAAATGAGTGGCTCACCTTCTTTATTAACATTAGTAAAGGATATTATTAGGCTCAAACCAGGAGAATTTTAACCTAAAATTAAAAACTCTGTCATTGTTTAACAAACACCTGGGAGATTTTTGCTTTCAGTGCTCTAAAAAGTTGAATCCTTAAGTTGATTTCAGTAGACAAAAATGGTTTGAATGATTTTTTTGTGAATCAAACTGACAGTGATTGCAGTTAACAACATAAAAAAAAAAAAAAAAAAAAAACACACACAAAATAAGGCTTAAAAAAAAATGTTGAAAACAGTATTAGGAACTACTTTTATGTATTCAGAGGATGTTTTAAAAGAAACAGTTGGAGGCCGCCAACCCTCAATGAGAAAAAAAAAGACAAAACCATTGTATGCAATGAAACTGCAATTACTTTATTATCTTTGTTAACAATGTTCTGATATTTCACACTTAATAGTCTACTTATGAGCGCATTCTCTCCATCACCATTCACACATTCTATCTCTTTAACCATAATAGCGACCGAAAACAAAAACACCATTCAATCTTCATCAGTCTCTCAGCGAGCACCTTGGACAGCGAAATGATCAGGCACGGAGCGCAAAGAAATACAAATTAGGGTTTTTATATAAAAATTAGATTTTGTAATACAATTTGAATAGAATTTATCCAGCAATCACTTAACGTTGTGTAATGCCAGCAAGTGTGGCCACGGATAATTTTTCTTGCTGCATGATGGACCGCAGGAAGTATTTTATTAGCCCTAGATGCAAAATAAAAATACAGTACAAACCCGATTCCAAAAAAGTTGGGACACTGTACAAATTGTGAATAAAAACAGAATGCAATGATGTGGACGTTTCAAATTTCAATATTTTGTTCAGAATACAACATAGATGACATATCAAATGTTTAAACTGAGAAAATGTATCATTTTAAGGGAAAAATAAGTTGATTTTAAATTTCATGGCATCAGCACATCTCAAAAAAGTTGGGACATGGCCATGTTTCCCACTGTGTGGCATCCCCTCTTCTTTTTCTAACAGTCTGCAAACGTCTGGGGACTGAGGAGACAAGTTGCTCAAGTTTAGGAATAGGAATGTTGTCCCATTCTTGTCTAATACAGGCTTCTAGTTGCTCAACTGTCTTAGGTCTTCTTTGTCGCATCTTCCTCTTTATGATGCGCCAAATGTTTTCTATGGGTGAAAGATCTGGACTGCAGGCTGGCCATTTCAGTCTCCGGATCCTTCTTCTACGCAGCCATGATGTTGTAATTGATGCAGTATGTGGTCTGGCATTGTCATGTTGGAAAATGCAAGGTCTTCCCTGAAAGAGACGACGTCTGGGTGGAAGCTTATGTTGTTCTAGAACTTGGATATACCTTTCAGCATTGATGGTGCCTTTCCAGATGTGTAAGCTGCCCATGCCACACGCACTCATGAACCCCATCCCATCAGAGATGCAGGCTTCTGAACTGAGCGCTGAGAACAACTCGGGTTGTCCTTGTCTTCTTTAGTCCGGATGACATGGCATCCCAGTTTTCCAAAGAGAACTTCAGATTTTGATTGGTCTGACCACAGAACAGTTTTCCACTTTGCCACAGTCCATTTTAAATGAGCCTTGGCCCAGAGAAAACGCCTGCGCTTCTGGATCATGTTTAGATATGGCTTCTTTTCTGACCTGTAGAGTTTTAGCCGGCAACGGCGAATGGCACGGTGGATTGTGTTCACCGACAATGTTTTCTGGAAGTATTCCTGAGCCCATGTTGTGATTTCCATTACAGTAGCATTCCTGTATGTGATGCAGTGCCGTCTAAGGGCCGAAGATCACGGCATCCAGTATGGTTTTCCGGCCTTGACCCTTACGCACAGAGATTGTTCCAGATTCTCTGAATCTTTGGATGATATTATGCACTGTAGATGATGATAACTTCAAACTCTTGGCAGTGTTTCTCTGAGAAACTCCTTTCTGATATTGCTCCAGTATTTTTGGCCGCAGCATTGGGGGAATTGGTGATCCTCTGCCCATCTTGACTTCTGAGAGACACTGCCACTCTGAGAGGCTCTTTTTATACTCAATCATGTCGCCAATTGACCTAATAAGTTGCAGATTGGTCCTCCAGCTGTTCCTTATATGTACATTTAACTTTTCCGGCCTCTTACTGCTACCTGTCCCAACTTTTTTGGAATGTGTAGCTCTCATGAAATCCAAAATGAGCCAATATTTGACATGACATTTCAAAATGTCTCACTTTCAACATTTGATATGTTATCTATATTCTATTGTGAATAAAATATACGTTTATGAGATTTGTAAATTATTGCATTCCTTTTTTTATTCACAATTTGTACAGTGTCCCAACTTTTTTGGAATCTGGTTTGCAAATGAAATTATGGAAAAAAATTAAATGATACTTTTAAATATTAAACTAAAACGGTCAGTAGGTGGCAGCAAATCATCGTCTTAATGAGCAGGTCATTGAATCATTAAGTCAAACAATTTATTCAGAATGGCCGATTCATTCAGGGACAAAGAAAGAGTCAATCATTAGATCAATTCGTTCAAACATATCACTGTGTTGATCTAAGACGTGCAATGGCTCTACTGTGGATTTGTTTGGGACTATTTTGGTTGGTAAATAGAGCAAAAAAGACAATATTTGGTCTAGAAACAGTCTGAAATGCAAGTCATCTAATATTAAATAATATTAGTTAACTTTGAACTGTTGTATATAATCAATTTCACATTTGCAATCGTGTTTACACAGTCAGGAAAACAGCACTCTTGCTCATATAGTATTGCCTAAACGTTAAAAACGTAACCCCGGCCACAACATTTTAGGTCGGGAAATTCAGTCTGGACTTGCTCCGTTGTGGAACAACTATGCTCGGACCAGAGCTGTTCGGACCAATCAGATTGTCAGGGCGGGCTTTATACGATGATGGACAGATGATCAACAGTAACGTAATCATCCACGTCACCAAAGAGCGCTTGGGTTGAATTCGTTCTAAGCTTTTTGTTTTTTTCCTCACTTTTTAAAGTATTTTAATTATGAAACTCTACAGTAAATTTTAATTGTATTGAATGGGTAGGGTTTTAGCTATAATTACCACAGGTCTGTATTTGATCGTATAAATTAATTTTTAGTTTCATTAATAGCTGTTATTTCATGCCTCAGATTCAAAAATCAATATAACTTACATAAAACACTTCATACATAAAACAGAACTTGAAAAGATTGTTTCCATCCACTTTTTGCACCGTTTTGTTATTGACAAAGTGAATATTCAATAATCATAAAATATTCATATTACATTGTACAAAAACAGACAACATTACAAAAATAAGGATGAATGTTTGAGAGGTAATAAGTCTTATTCTTATCAATAGTAATTAAATAAATTTAATATCCAATTTAATAATATGAGTATAATAGATTTTAGCGCTGGGTTAAAAAAATAAAATAAATTTGATTTCTCGATTTTAATCCATTCTAATTTTTACGAACCAATATCGACTCTTAAATCCCAAGGATCGATTAGTCATCCTGTTTTCAGTTGATGAATGAATGGAACATTGTAGCAAGCCTCCCATCCAATAAATCACAATAATCTTTGTGCTTTGTTTCTATTGATATGAAACAAAGTCTACGTTTAAATGACGTCCATTTTATTACGAAATGCAAAAGCATAAATACCGGCGCTGAGGTAACTAATACCAGTTACAGTGCGAAATAAACGTGAATGAGCATCTGAAAGCGTGTTAAAAGATAGAGCACAACTTACCGAAATCCATATCATGTCACATGGAATCGCTTCAACCACGGAAAGACATTGTCATGTAACGTCACATCTACCTCAGAAAAGCCATATCCAGTGTCCATAAACTCGTTAGTCAGCTAGAAAAAATTTACTCTAGAGTGGAGCATGTTGCTAAATATATGCACCATATTACATACATATTATAATTTTAAGGTTTTTCAATATTTAATGCATGTTTGAATAAATCTGGCAAATTTTTATGACAGCCACCATTTAAATGTTTATATTTCAAAAAACGAATTGGAGTTTTCTCCAATATATATATATATATATATATATATATATATATATATATATATATATATATATATATATATATATATATATATATATATATATATATATATATATATATATATATATATATAGTGTAATTTAAGTTTTTGTATACAAATCAGTTAATTTTTACCTTCAACATATAGTAGGCTAATGTGCCTCCCATAGTTTACAGCATTAGTGCAGAGGATTTGTTTTCCTTGAGAAAATTTGCCATGTATTGTACCTGATATATCGAAAATAATCATAAATATTAAATAATATTAAATCCAATTCTGAAATTTGTGTCAATAACCAGCCCTAATAGATTTAAGGCGCCTATATCAGTAAACATTTTGATGCACTAAACCTTTTTTCGCAAAAAAATCCTGCTGGAAACCTGGCTAATGACATCCAGGCTTGTTTCTCCGCTGGAGGTCACTTGCAGGGGCGTGGTTTGTAGTACTAAGGGATGCAGACAGACCCTTCTCCCATTTTTGGAAGCCTGAAATCTTTGGACTTCATGTATTGTAATTGCATGGAAAACAATCTATAAAATTGCTCCTTTTATGTTCCACAGAACACAGGAGATGAGGGTGAGTATACGATGACAGAAAGATTATCATTTATAAAATTAAACCAGATGAACGAATAATGTTCAATATAGTGTTCTAGGTAGTGCACCCTCCCCAAAAAAGAAGACCACAAAAGAGTTTCATGAAGACAATGGGCATCATATTCTCTGGGTGTGTGTTGTTGCGTAATGTGAGGTATTCTGACAGCAATCAAACCAAAGGAGCGGCCCTCTCAGACAAGAGTTCAGGCCCCTACATGTCCGTGCCCACACCACAAGTGCTTGTGTATAATTGATATATGATTTTTAACTCTTTGTACAGACTGAGACTCCACCTACACAAACGAAACTAAGGCGACAGAGTTAGGTGAGGCGCTAGAAAGCACATACATCTCTACAGACGACCTCCAACCTGATTCGACAAGAAAAGCGATATGATAAGCATGCAAAACAAAGCTGTGAAAAAAAGTTGGTTTCTTAAAACTACTCAATTGCTCCGTACTGGAGTGGATATCACAAAAAAAAAAAAAACCATGTCCAGATCTCAAAATATATATAATAAATGATATATACATAGACAATAATTTCATAGAAATTAAAGGGATAGTTCACTTTAAAATTAAAATGACCCCATGATTTACTCACTCTCAAGCCATCCTAGGTGTATATGACATTCAGACGAATACAGGTGAATACAGGCTTGAGGGTGAATAAATCATGGGATAATTGGATTTTCGGGTGAACTAACCCTTTAACACTCAAATTCAGATTACTATAATGTTTCAGAAATTTTTATACATTTTTTCTTTATTGTAATATTTTGTAATTTGGTTGCGGACATTTAATTAAAGAAATAAATGAACAAATTGTAATGCGATATTTTTATGTTTTTATTTAAATCATCATATAAGCAAATTTATACTTACTTTTTAGCATATTTCCCCATTTTTAGCCTTAAAATAGTCTTCACTTTTTTCCTTTTTAATTTTGGGATGAAATATGACCTAGATATGTCCTTGAGAGGTTTTGTGAGATTTACCCCTTCACATTAATCAGAACTCATGGATTACATGGTCCATACAGTCCTGAAGTGTAATGGCCAGGAAATACACTGCAGATACAGGTCTACGCATGAAAATACATATGGATTAAGGCTGGAGGCATTTTCGTCAGACTCTCATTTAGGGCGCTGAGAACCCTGTAACCATGCTTTCATTGTGTCATACAAGACCTCACTTATCTTCTGTCATGACTGGGGAGAAACAAATGCATCAGGGTCTCGTCACCAATGAAGCAATCCTTTGGAAAACCTAGACTGGCGCCATGGTTTTGAGCAAATCAAAAGGTTTCAGATCCAATGTCGATCTATTTTTAAAATCGATGTACTACTTTGGTTTGTTCTTGTTAGGAAAACATATATTTGAGTGCTTGCTGCACTCTAGCTAATGATACTCAGAAACATTCAAAGCTCTGTGGGCAACAGAACACATCGAATAAGAGTACAAACAACAACAACATCGGACATGTCAACTTACTTTTGGAGCTTCTCATATTCCCGCTCAAAGTCCCTTTCAACCTGTGGAGAACATGTAGAGAGATATGAGAGTGGAACGAGAAGAATGGATAGAAAGATCTCTTTAAAGAAGTGTGTGGGCAAACTGCTCTAGTTTTCTACAAGCTCCCCTGGGTGTGTAATCACAAAAACAGGATCTACAAGGCTGCAGAACGTAAAGCCAATAGATGTATGCAAGAAGAAAAAAGTGAGTTGGATATCAGTTTTGGACCTTTTAGCTATTAGGCGAGATCTCTGAAGAACGCCAACGAGATTAAAAAAAAAAAAAAAAAAAAAAAGATTAAGAAAACAGAACAAGCTAAATCTTTCATTTGGAAATCAGCAGTTGCAGGAGGTCCTGTAATTATTGCAGTGCCGTTCAGTTGCCACATTAGTTTGTGTCCATGCCACCCTACCGCTGTGTGTAGGGGGTTAATGATGCCATAATTGCAGCAGTAGGGGTTCCTGTCCTGTGGTTCGGTGGGCAAAGTCTGTAAATAAACAATATTTGGAAAGGCAGGCAGTCGGTACCCCGTTTAGACCGTGTGTCCGGCCTGTGGCCTGCCCACTCATGGGTGACCATGGAAGTGTGGTGTAACAGGAAAGGAGGCGAGTTAGGGAACGAGATGATGAGGGGAAAATAAGAAAAAAAGATGTTGATTGACCTCTCAAAAATGAGGAAGAGATCAGGACGCCCACTTACGGACACACAAGTGTACGGTGTCCACAACAGAGAAGCGCTTATGAACTCACAGTTGATCTATTCAAACAATGACTCAAACTCTAACCACAGCACTGGAGTCAAATGGACTGGAAAACTAGACCTTTTCATTTGCGGAAGAAAAGTGAGTGGCACATGCCTGAGAAAAATGGTCGTTGCAATGCTACAGTGTTGCAGGGTGTTTGCATACTCATCCAAGTCAAAAGATCACACCCTTAAGTCTCCATGATATTCTGGTCTATAGATATAGCAAAAAAATAAAGTGCAAAAGTCGGGTTCTGAAGAAAAAAATTATAATATTTTTTTTTTTAAATGAATGAATGGGGAAAATTACTTCCAGAACCAAAGCTGTGCACAGTTGCATTCTATCCACCTTATTTCACAACGCGGAAGTAAGCTTTTTTCTGTGAATGTGCGAAAATTCAGATTAATTTGCCGCTGTAAATTTGAATTAATTATAATTCTGTCATTAAATTACTCACCCGCATGTCGTTCCAAACCTGTAAGTCCTTCGTTCATCTTTGGAACACAAATGAAGATCTTTTTGATGAAATCTGAGAGCTTTCGGTCACCATTGACAGCGACGCAACTACCACTTTGAAGCTTCAAAACGTTCATAAAGAGATCGTAAAACAAAATCATATGAAGAATTCAAGTCAAAATTTTCTGAAGAGACTCGATTGCTTTATATGATGAACAGATTTAATTTAGGCTTTAAATTCACATATAAACATTAATCAGCGAACATAAACAGAAGCTCAACCAACCCTGCATGATGCTCAAGAACAAACCTCATTGGTTCTTGCTGAAGCTCAAACGTGCTGCGTAACACGAGAATGAACCTCATTGGTTCTTGCTGAAGCTCAAACGTGCTGCGTAACACAAGAATGAACCTCATTGGTTCTTGCTGAAGCTCAAACGTGCTGCGTAACACGAGAATGAACCTCATTGGTTCTTGCTGAAGCTCAAACGTGCTGCGTAACACGAGAATGAACCTCATTGGTTCTTGCTGAAGCTCAAACGCGTGCTGAATTAACAGAATGAACCTCATTGGTTCTTGCTGAAGCTCAAGCGTGCTGCGAACACGAGAATGAACCTCATTGGTTCTTGCTGAAGCTCAAGCGTGCGCGTAACACGAGAATGAACCTCATTGGTTCTTGCTGAAGCTCAAGCGTGCTGCGTGACACGAGAATGAACCTCATTGGTTGAAGCTCAAGCGTGCTGCTCGAGAATGAACCTCATTGGTTCTTGCTGAAGCTCAAGCGTGCTGCGTGACACGAGAATGAACCTCATTGGTTCTTGCTGAAGCTCAAACGTGCTGCATGACACGAGAATGAACCTCATTGGTTCTTGCTGAAGCTCAAACGTGCTGCATGACACGAGAATGAACCTCATTGGATCTTGCTGAAGCTCAAACGTGCTGCATGACACGAGAATGAACCTCATTGGTTCTTGCAGAAGCTCAAAGCGTGCTGCATGACACGAGAATGAACCTCATTGGTTCTTTGCTGAAGCTCAAGCGTGCTGCATGACACGAGAATGAACCTCATTGGTTCTTGCTGAAGCTCAAACGTGCTGCATGACACGAGAATGAACCTCATTGGTTCTTGCAGAAGCTCAAGCGTGCTGCGTAACACGAGAATGAACCTCATTGGTTCTTGCTGAAGCTCAAAGCGTGCTGCGTGACACGAGAATGAACCTCATTGGTTCTTGCTGAAGCTCAAGCGTGCTGCGTCGAGAATGAACCTCATTGGTTCTTGCTGAAGCTCAAGCGTGCTGCGTGACACGAGAATGAACCTCATTGGTTCTTACAGAAGCTCATTGGTTCGCAGAAGCTCAAGCGTCCGTAACACGAGAATGAACCTCATTGGTTCTTGCTGAAGCTTGCTGCGTAACACGAGAATGAACCTCATTGGTTCTTACAGAAGCTCAAGCGTGCTGCGTAACACGAGAATGAACCTCATTGGTTCTTACAGAAGCTCAAGCGTGCTGCGTGACACGCGAGAATGAACCTCATTGGTTCTTAGAGAAGCTCAACGTGCTGCATAACATTGCTGCGTAACACGAGAATGAACCTCATTGGTTCAGAAGCTCAAGCGTGCTGCGTAACACGAGAATGAACCTCATTGGTTCTTGAGAAGCTCAAAGCGTGCGCGTAACACGAGAATGAACCTGAGAATGAACCTCATTGGTTCTTAGAAGCTCAAGCATGCTCATTGGCGTACATGCTGCGTGAACGCGAGAATGAACCTCATTGGTTCTTGCTGAAGCTCAAACGCTGCGCGTGAACGCGAGAATGAACCTCATTGGTTCTTGCTGAAGCTCAAAGCGTGCTGCGAACGCGAGAATGAACCTCATTGATTCTTGCTGAAGCTCAAACGTGCTGCGTGACACGAGAATGAACCTCATTGATTCTTGCTGAAGCTCAAGCGTGCTGCAAACGCGAGAATGAACCTCATTGATTCTTGCTGAAGCTCAAGCGTGCTAACACGAGAATGAACCTCATTGGTTCTTGCTGAAGCTCAAAGCGTGCTGCGTAACACGAGAATGAACCTCATTGATTCTTAGAGAAGCTCAAACGTGCTGCGTGACACGAGAATGAACCTCATTGGTTCTTGCTGAAGCTCAAAGCGTGCTGCGTGACACGAGAATGAACCTCATTGGTTCTTGCTGAAGCTCAAACGTGCTGCATGACACGAGAATGAACCTCATTGGTTCTTACAGAAGCTCAAGCGTGCTGCGTAACACGAATGAATGAACCTCACTGGTTCTTGCTGAAGCTCAAACGCGTGCTGCGTAACACGAGAATGAACCTCATTGGTTCTTGCAGAAGCTCAAACGCGTGCGAATGAAGAATGAACCTCATTGGTTCTTGCTGAAGCTCAAGCGTTGCTGCGTAACGAGAATGAACCTCATTGGTTCTTGAGGAAGCTCAAGCGTGCTGCGTAAACGAGAATGAACCTCATTGATTCTTACAGAAGCTCAAGCGTGCTGCGTAACACGAGAATGAACCTCATTGGTTCTTGAGGAAGCTCAAACGTGCAGCGTAACACGAGAATGAACCTCATTGGTTCTTAGAGAAGTTCAAACATGCTGCGTAACACGAATGAACCTCATTGGTTCTTAGAAGTTCAAACATGCTGCGTAACGCGAGAATGAACCTCATTGGTTCTTGCTGAAGCTCAAGCTTGAATGAACCTCATTGGTTCTCGCTGAAGCTCAACCACGAGAATGAACCTCATTGGTTCTCGCTGAAGCTCAAACGTGCTGCGTAACACGAGAATGAACCTCATTGGTTCTTAGAGAAGTTCAAACATGCTGCGTAACGCGAGAATGAACCTCATTGGTTCTCGTGCTTGAGACCATTTACCACAACCGATGTGTCAGTTGACGAATGTTCATATGTGAATAAAAGCCTAAATTCAATCTGTATATCATATAAAGCGATTGGGTCTCTTCAGAAAATTTGGACTAAACTGCTCAATTCATATGGATTAGTTTTACAATCACTTTATAAACTTTTTGAAACGTCAAAGTGGTAGTTGTATAGCGGTCAATGGAGGGACAGAAGGCTCTTAGATTTTATCAAAAAAATCTTCATTTGTGTTCTGAAGATGAACGAAAGTCTTACGGGTTTGGAACAACATACGGGTGAGTAATTAATGTAAGAATTTTCATTTTTGGGTGAACTATCCCTTTAAATAACTACAAGAATAACAGTGCAGTAAAAGGTTAAAAAAAAAAAAAACCTACTTGCTTTTTTGTAATTAAAACAATACATTAAATTAACATGAAAAGAACTAGCTTACAATGTCAAGCAGTATAACAAGCTCTTTTGTACAGCTAAAAATAACTGCATGCAGCTGACACTGGAAGCCTCGCACATTCAAGTTACAAATGGTCGTCCCTGCTTGTGTTCATTTTTATTTTTTTAAAAAGGTCCCCCGATATACATTCGACTGACTATAAGTAACATGTCAACTTATTCTACTAACCCTTACCTAATAGTCTACTAATACTCTGAGAGTTAGTTGACATGTAGCTGCAAAGTTACTTGAAGTTAGTAGATTTCTAAAGTGGGCAATCGAAATAAGTGTAACCTTTGACACTATTCAATTTAGTTTTAAAATAGTTTTAAATGTTTTAATTGCATATTATATTGGAAAATATTATGTAAAATAAGTATTAATATTATTCAGGTTGAGAGTCCTGTTTGAAAACAGTATTTATTTATGCAATTCCATTTTGTGGCACAGAAATCACAGAAAACAGTAAAATGGGGAAAAGAACAGGAAAATCCTGTGGGAATTTCTTACCGTTTTAGAAACAATCTGTTTCCTTGGTTGTCCGATTTTGAATGGAATCCTAAGAAAAAAAGAAATGCATAATTATAAGGTGGATTCATTACATTTAAACTCACCATAGCATAAAGAATACATTTCATTTATTATCTCACAATACAATATAATAAAAACAAACATATTATAAAATAAAATAAAAATAATAAAATACACGTACAAAATTATTATTATAAAAGATTCTTTAAATGTACTTTTCTGGATCTACATTTCAAAGGCGGCTGACAAAACCCCTATTTAGGTGGTCATAAGCTCATATTTCATTGACAATTTTGAGGTTTACTATGAAAACCCCAGAGGCAAATCAAATCTTCTCATATGGGCCACATAAATCTATCACAGAAGCCATCAAAGGCGGATGTGCGTAATTAGAAGTGGCTGTCGCCGCTGCCACAAGTCTTCCTGTGGTCTGCTGGTGGGGTGGCGGGGGTCATCTTACACACATGCATTTTCCTGATGTCTGCTACTGCGGACGGTCGTTCACTCAGAGCCAGTGCAGACTCAGGTGTTCACAGGATGCAGTCTCAAACACAACACAAGTGTGCCACGGTGGAGTCAGTGGCAAACACGCACATATGCAACACACATGACAGCAAATGCCTACCAACCACAAGTCACCTTCAAGCATGAACCCTAATAATGTGCTCACAGTTCTGGATCGCATGAGAGTTTATACTCCGAAATGGCTCCAGTTCCAGTGTGACTACTATTTATAAATGACCAACTGTTCTGAATTTCTTTAAACTTCATAAGCTAAATTTCATTAAAAAAAAAAACATGATAACAGTTCTCTTTTAATTTCAGGCTGATAAAATCTAAAGATGGTTCGAGAACCACAACCAATTAATTCCGTTAATCATTAGACGTGTGTTAAAGAGCTCATAAGAATCATTCATTCACAAGTCTACACTGGTTGTGCTGCATATTTGTTTTTCTGTGCAATTAGCGAGGACAACGCAATAGCAAGAAATATTGTCTTTATTATTTTGGGGTTTCCAATCTTGCTCTCATCAAATTAAATTCTGCAAGAACAACCTGGCCAGACAAACTTTTCTTCAGTCTTGAAGATATTCACATTTACTCCACATCAGGGAAATAAAGCAGATTTTCAAGAACAGTTACTGACAAATGAACCTCATAACAATATTTTGCTTTCAGTAGAGCTGCAAGATTAATCGTTAAAAGAACGCAATCTCAATTCAAACGCCCACGTGATTTTATTCCTAAAGGACAACGATTCGATCCTTTGACAAGTAAGATCACAGCAGAACATTCAAATCTGTGTTCACCTTTTGAATTTAACGATACTTAAATTCCATAACGAGACTATCAATTCCATCATTACACCAGTAGGTGGCAACAAGTGACACCAAGAGCAAATAGTGTGCCTTGTTGGCAAGTGCTGTTCGCACTAGCTCCACCTAACAATACAAACATAAAGACCTGCGTACTTCACCGTCTTCAGTGGTGTAGTCAGTAAAGCGTAAGGCTCAAGGATCTTGGTTTTGACGCGATCGACCCGGGTTCAAATCCGCCTTTTGCCTAACTCGCTCTTCTCCCTTTTCCCATCACATATCAAATCGGAAAGGCATTTACTTTCAATAAAGTCCGTTTCTAAAAATGGAAATAAAGTGCCTAACGAAATGTTTAATAAGAATAAAAGTACTTATCTGGTAGGGTTAGGGCTTTTATTGTCCCATTAAGGCGGCATCCTTTTAAACATTTTAATAAATAGGGTAAAACTACGTTAAGCTCAGCAAAATCTACATTTTAGTGCACAGGGTATTGGTTTGAGTACAAGTTGTTAAAATAAAATATTAATCTCTCACACAATAATATTTAATTTTATTTTAAATGACAAACGCGTTTTAATTAAGATATACATCATTAAATGCAAAAAGTCTGGACGTGCTCAATGGATACATGCCCCCCCGTCCCCATTAAGCTTGTTTGGGAAAAAACATTTTTAAAGAATAATTGTGTAAAGATTAACTTGAAGTGACAACCATCAGTTAATATTTAAAGTCTGTTTATGAAGTATTTACACAGACGTTCAGTGTGGATGAGCTTAAACGGACAGCAAACCTTTTTTTTTTTTTTTTTATTAATAAATATTAAGTTTATACATTTAAAAAGACAATTTTGCTAAATAAATAACCTAGGTTCATACATATTTTAATATGAACAGCTATTATAGAAAATATCTATGATATTATACTTTTTCTCATTGACGTCACACTGAAGCTGTGCTTTTCATAGTAGTGCACTCTTTAAGCTCACCTTACAATAATATGAAATCTTTAAAAATTATAGAAGTGAAAACCCACAGAACATCAATAAACTGTACATTTATAGTATAATGGATTTAAAAGTACAAGCCAGTAAGGCCTGTGCAGTAATATATTAGTGTAGCACACAATCTTATACCGCTAGTAAGCTAACTATGTTCTGTAGCATCTGTGCTAAAACGATCTTTTGGATCAAACTGTAATTATTTCCCACATTCAGGTTCCAGGTTATAATATGCAAAAGTTTAAACCTTAATCTCTTAATTTTGCAGTAAGAAGTTATACATATCGAAAATAAAGGCTTAAACATCTAAAAAAAAAAATCTAAACACCTCTTCTGGTGAAAGGTTTCAGACAGCTTTCAAAATGGCCGCCAGACAGTGTGAACACACGGATACCCATATCTCAGCGCGCAATGGTCCGATTAGCTTGACATTACTGGAGATATATAGTAACAAACACATCAATAGGTTAAGACATCAGGTAGGATGATAAATATTTTCTTTTCTTTTTATAATCTGAGCACAAAGATAGTAGTGTGCTTAATAGGTACGTTTACCTATAATCATTTACACTATTACTGCATCCTGCTAAATGTACAAGAATACTGAGGTGCAAATAGTATGGATCTGTCAAAATAAAGTATAAATTACTATTTACACATATTGCAAAAAAACTGCTACTTTTACATGGTGTAAAAAGAATACATCACTATTTTCATTTAGTAAATAGCATCTACAGCTATTTGCAATTACACTCTAAAAAATGCTGGGTTGAAAATGGACTAACCCAGCGATTGGGTTGTTTTAACCCAGTAAATGGGTTGTTTTAACCCAGCGGCTGGGTTAAATGTTTGCTTAAAACAACCCAATCGCTGGGTTTGTCCATTTTCAACCCAACTTGGGTTGTTTTTAACCCAGCATTTTTTTAGAGTGTAGTGTAAATATCATCTATCGCTAAGAAAATATGTTATTTGCATTTAGTGTAAATAGTATCTATACACTAATACAAATTTATTTGTTATTGAATTACTCATTCTGATTCATCAAGTGAAGTCTTTATAAGTGAGTCATTGAATCAATCATTCAGACGGATTAAAAATAATAATAATTCAAATAAATTAAGTTAAAGGGAGCAATTTTCAGAGAGGCTAGCAATAGAGGGTATGCACATGATGTCACCTTCGGCCGGAGTGACTGCGGTTACGCCCACTGAGTGGCAGAAAGATGAGCGGCAGCAGTGGTTTTCAGCGGGAATGCCGCAAAAAACACTCAAAACACATCTAAAACGGGAAAGAGCTTTGAGATTGACTGCAAATCAGAGGTATATTTTTAAAGACTGATGACAGCTACAGAACACAGAAGCAAATGGTTTGTTGCAATTCACAGAAACAACTTGTAACGCATTGTGTCCGGAGGAAATAGGGATAGCTCGCTTGGCTAAGAGACTTCACGGAGCCGATTGACATTTCACAGCTCGCACTTTATACCACGTGAAACTCGTGTAACTGTCCACAGCGTTACTTAATAAACAAAATAACATTAAAAATAGCAAAAGAAAGACATAAATAACCTGTACACACGGGGGTGCTCGAGGCGCACACACACTGCAGACAGTTAAACAGGGAGCGTGCAGCTCTTAAAGGGGCCATCATTAATTCTACTCATTTAGAAACTGGACTCCAGGCAGCGAAACGTGGTTTTGCAGTTATCATTTTGTGTCAACATGTTGAAATTTATGGTAAAATCATACCCTATATATTGTTAAATATTGTACTGACAACTCATCAATTAAATATTTACATCTTAGATTCAACTATACAAGTTTTAGGGCTGGACGAGTTGATATGACGATATATTAACATTGATATAAGTGGTTACCCCGATTTAGACCTACGTTTATTGTATTTATTTAAAGCATTCACAGGCAAATTTGATTTATGTATTTCACTGGCGTCGAAATCAGGCACATATAAAATGTCTGGAAACGTTCATGTCCATATTCATGGATCGCTGGATCTTTGGTAAGTTGTAAGGAACACTATATCGAGTCCGACCTTTAGTTTAAACTGTTTGTTTTACTTGCGTTTTCGCAGTTTCCCCAATTAAATCCAGCCACGCAGCAGCTCTTCAGCCACTCAGTCCAGAGGAGGGCGTGTTCCGGCGGGAAAGTGACGTCCATGCATATCCTCCATAGCAAGCTAGCTTTGAAAAGCATAAGATCCCACCCTCCCTTCAGAGCATCTCCAAAGCCACGCCTCCTTCAGAACACATGAACACGTACGGCAGAACGACTCGTGCGCATGGTCGTGGTGCTCGCGTGAACAGCGTTAGCCAATGGTAAGCCAGCGTTCTGGAAGTGCTGCACTGTTTACAGTTGTGTTTTTCGTTTAATTTTGATCCACTGGAGTCACATGGACTATTTTAACAAGGTCTTCTCTACCTCTCTGGACCTTGAAAGTGTTCATTAAATCGCTGTCTATGAAGGGGTCAGAGAGCTCTCGGATTTCATCAGAAATATCTTCATTTGTGTTCTGAAGATGAACGAAGGTCTTACGGGTTTGGAACGACATGAGGGTGAGGAATTAATGATGATTTTCATTTATGGGTGAACTAACCCTTTAAATTTTCAATAAACAAACATGTAATATTATTAGTAACTGCACGTAGCAAAACAATAGGCCTAGTAATTTTACTATTAAATTAACTTAATATTAAATATTAATTATTAAATAAAATTTTCCTCCAGCGCCACCAAATCAGGTGCTGGCATCTGTAGAACTCCAGCGCCACTGCTCTCAAATGTTAGTCTGGAGCCCTGTATATATAAAGGATAGGAAAATTATGACATATAAATACATTTAGACCTCTTAACTTAGTGATTGCTATCAGGATGTGAAGAGACTTTCAACCAGCATAACAAAAATTGTTTCTGGAACACAATGCCTACCCTGCCTTTAAATATTCTAGTAATATTCATACTTATATTTAAGTAAAAGTGTGATCATGTACAGTTAATTTTCATGGGTAAAATCCACTCATTTGAGTAGAAATCCATTTAATCAGTAATTTCATAAATTATTTTCGCAGATTTCGCCACGCTGTCCAACAGCTCGGTATGAAAAGTGACTACATCGCTTCACTATTGACATTACACAATGAGCCTTTTTTTACCCATGAAGTTTTGCATGGCCACACCTTAAGTGTTGGGCTTTCAAACTGTATTAGGACAGTAAGGGTTCGGTTCAGTCAAGTTTAGCCCTAATAAAGAAAGGCTTTTCGGGAAGTCTGAGAATCAATTTTCACTCTTTAGCAGACCTGAAGAAATCCTAACCTCGACACCACAGTCCTGGGGGTGTGAAGGTATGTTAACTTTGGTCTGGCTTTCTTCCAATTCAACAAATGCCCCAAAAAAAAAAAACCATATGCTGATACGCCTACAGGTCGTCCTTCAGTTAGGTCACAACGGTTGGTTTTGTCTCCAGATAAAATCTCATTCAAAAGAACTTTGAATACTTTGAAACTTGCTTAATTTGATACTCATGACATTTTTTCACCTTGTCGTTTTATCCTGCTGTTAGCTGTGAAGTTTAACCAGAGCAAGCTGTCAGAATCGTGCTGAATCCAGCAACACTTTTTCATGGATTTCTAAAGTTAAATGGAAAACAATCTCTCAAAATCAGGTCACATCAAAAGTCCGAACGGAATTCTTTTATTTCAAATCAAAGGCCAAAGCTAATGTTGTTCTAAACAGGAAATGCCATAATGTTCACGACAATCAAGTCCAGTCTGCAACATGACCTAATCCTTATCTTCCAGTATTATTACCAGTCTAATCTTTACTATTGTTCCAATAAATAGACAAAAAAGCCATTTAGAGCTTTACAATCAATCTAATGAAGCCTGGCCAGGTCCTATAGGTGAAAGATCATCCTGACCTATATAACTGACTATGACTAATATGGCAGTCAGGATCTCTTTAGCTTGCGGCACAGATGCACTTCACAAAGACATGAGAATAAGGTTGTTAACTGACCGATGTTAATGCCGAAAACAGATGTGAAGATGCAACAGTTTCAGCTTTTATCATGACCGGCCGTTGCAAACCTACACAACATCTCATGCCTGATGTTACATGTTCAGTTCAGCTTTCACACTACTACACATCTGAACTCTGTCACCACATCTCCACAGCACAACGCTTTGCTAGTAACAACTGTTACAATGATAGGTTTAATATATTTGTAGACTGATCCTCAAAACCATTCAAAAGTTTGGGGACAGTACTATTTATTTATTTTTATTTTTGTGAAAGATTAATATTTAATACACAAAAAGAATACTTTCAACAAGGATGCATTAACTATATTCATTTTATAATGTTTCCAACATAACAATAAGAAAGATTAATAAGAACTGTTTCTTGAGCGGCCAATCGGCATATTCAAATATTTTTTGAAGGATCGTGTGACACTAAAGAAAAAACAAATCACTGCTGAAAAGTAGCCTTGACAGAGGAAGTAACTACAATTTTAAAACATATTAAAATAGAAAAATCTTTAATATTTCACAATAGTATGGCATTTTTGATCAGATAAAGCCTTGGTGAGCATAAGAGACTTCTTTAAAAACATTTTTTAAAAATCGTAGCAACCCCAAACTTCTGAACAGTAGTGAATTTAAATCAATATCTTAATAAGTCAATATTTAAACTTTTTTTTTTTTTTTTTTAAATCTTAATTTGTCAATTAAAGTAAATTACAAAAAAAAAAAAAAAAAAAAAAAATGCAAATAATAATTTTACCATAATACTTAAAGTATTAATAAAGGGTTTTCACTAAATGAACAACATAATTTTGCAATGACGCAAATTAATAGTGTCAAAGTTGAAGCAATTACTTAACTGGAAAATAAAAGGCATTCAAATAATCACATCAGCAAAATAATCATGAATATACTAGGAGGAATATTCAATATATCACTCACTCAGCCCTAAACCTAATATTATAGTGGTTAAAAATAATAATATAATATTGATCAATGCCGTTATGATCACGTTTGGTGTGCATTCCTAATTGTATGGGTTTAAATTGACACTCCATTGAACCTGTCAAACGTGTTAACGCACTGAAGACGTGGCACAGTGGCATCACATTCCCATCCCTTGTTCTCACAACTCTCCTTAAGTGAAAGCAGCAATTAACCGATTGCCCCTCAGCCTTATGCGTTGTTTCATAATTACACCTGAGACAAGCTGGGGTAGACCTGGAGGGAGAGGGGAAAAACAGTTTTTCTGTGCTGCCAGAGCAGGCAC
Organism: Paracanthobrama guichenoti; assembly: GCA_018749465.1. Taxonomy (NCBI): domain Eukaryota; kingdom Metazoa; phylum Chordata; class Actinopteri; order Cypriniformes; family Gobionidae; genus Paracanthobrama; species Paracanthobrama guichenoti. The sequence continues at coordinate 38,608,502 of CM031950.1, read as the reverse complement.
CTGTCTCACACACACATCTACACTAACTATTATTGATGTGACAGAAGTATGGCTCCAGAAGATTGATGGACAGCTGGGGATGACAGGAACGTGGCGATGCCGGCTGCGTCAAAGCTAAGGTGTGTGAGCTAATGAGATGGAAAGAGAGGTGTGTGTGTGTGTGTGTGTGTGTGTGAGAGAGAGAGAATGAGAGAATGAGAACAGAAATGACATTGGCACAGTTGGATGTTTTTATACATGTATATATGTGCATGTGTGTTGCCTCTGATCGTAGATTAATTAAAATAAAAGATTTAACCCTAACCCTGTGTGTGTGTGTGTGTGTGTGTGTGTGTGTGTGGCTATAGCCCGTTTAAAGTAAAAATAAAATTAAAAAAAGCCAGTTTTGTCGAGTATCCTCACAAGCACTGTCTTAATGAGTTAAATGAAGTCTTAAATGAACATAAAAGAGTTGATGGGATGCGTGTGAGATCTCGGTCATGTGCGTCAGCTCTTAAAGTGACAGCAGCCTAATAAACCTGCTGCTGTCTGTCATTAACGATAATCAAAGAGCAAAAGACAGAGGAAATCACTCACTGCTCTTGACTGAATAACTTTTGTAACTTTAGTAAGAATGAATCTATAATTTATTATTGTTTGATAACTTTATATATCTAACCTAGCTGACAGTCTTAAAGCACAGTTTACAGGGTTACACGTGTCAAAAACAATGAAAACAAGCTTTTTGTGCACTTTGACAGGGCAAGTAAAAATCTGAACCGCTCTGCCTGAGCACTGATATACTGAAGGGCAGGTAAATGTGACAAAAAGTTCACTTAAAAGGCATAGTTCACCCAAAAATTTAAATTACCCATGATTTACTCCCCCTCACGTCTTCCTAGGTGTACGTGACATTCTTCGTTCACACTCTGATTTATATTAAAAATGTCCTGGCTCTAGCCTGTCCTAGCATTATAATGGCATTGGCTTTACAGGTGCATCTATCCATCATATAACTGCTCCACGGCTCCAGGGGGTTAATAAAGGCCATCTGAAGCGAAGTGGCACGTTTGTGTAAGAAAAATAGCCATATTTAAAGCTTTGTAGACTAAAATAACTAGCTTCTGGCGGTCAGTGGACGCAAGTAGACTAAAAGAGTAAGCCCTGACGCGATGTACAGGAGTGTCGCACGCTTTGACGCCTCTCACGGATAGTGCTGGGCAACAAACTCAAGCCCCTCTTCTCTTATATCGAAATCCTCCGCCATTTCTCTTTAAAAATTCTCGTTTTAGACTCTAAATTCATGACCAGTGTTTTATTTTGCTCGATCCTCTGCGCTCCTGCGTTCATCAATACGCATGGGTCAAGGGTTACTCTTTTAGCGCGGGCCGGCTTGCGTACCGCTGGCCGCCAGAAGCTAGCAGAGTTAATTTAACTCCTTTAAATGAATAGTTATTGTATTTTTTTTCAATTATACTGTAATGGTTAAAATTGAGGTGGAAAAATGTATTTCACAGAAACATCAGTAATATTGGTATCGGTGATGACTTCTTCCATAAGAAGATGCCATTAAACAAATATTTAAAGTATAGGCTACTGTCTTTATGTTGTTTCTACATTAATTTGATGTTTAAATGTGAAATTACAATAAAAAAATATATATTAAAAACTTTATTGTTAGGTGTGATTAATCATGATTAATTCCAGTTAATTTTTTAAATCGATTGACAACAGTAAAATAAATATACATGTTCACTAAAAAAAAAATTATTTTTTTAAATCACGTTTTAGAGATAAGACAGCCCCGTTCCAAGGAACACAAAGTTCACCTTTTGTCATGCTGCTGTTATGCCTAAATCATCATGGAAAACTACAAGTCATCACCCACGGAACTTCCTGAAGTCCTACCGCTGACTCACCCCAAAAACAGTTTACTACTGCCAAAATTACATAAACAGCCATCACTCAGAGCTCGGCAAACAAAAAGAGAGAAAGTAAGAAGCCAGAATGAAGTCAATTGTTTCATCTGTAATGACGTAGTGAGTTGCAACACCAATCGACCTGTTGTTTCTCCTTTCATGTCGTCAATAAGGTGAGTTCATCACCGTAAGCAGGTCACATGTCAGTAAGGATTGCTCAACTAGATCTCCTAAATGATTTGACAGAGGAACTCCATCCGACGGTGAAAGAAGATGAATTTAGTTCACCACAGACGCTCATTTGGTCTCGTTCAGTAACCGTGCGTACGCACAAATTGGTGAATGAACTGCGTACAAATCAGGGTTATTATCATGAAGTAAAAGTAAAACCATTATAAAATTACATTTAAAAAAACAACAACAACAGTATAATAATAGTATAAGTTGAAGTATTAAAATAACTACAACTAAAGCTAATAAGAACATTTTATAAATACTAAATAGATATTAACAAAAATATAAAATCTAATTAAATTTTAAAACAGTTTATCTATGATACTTTTAATGAACAAACCATGATTTATCAACTTTCAAATTTTCTTTCTGGAGTGTCTATTTACACTAAGTGCAAATAGCCCGCTTTGTTGGCAGAGGCTATTTACACTAACTCCGCCCACTGACGTCTGATAGGGTGATGCTGCACTGCCATTGGTGCAATAGTGTAGCGGTAAGGCACGTGACAAAGATTTGATGCGAATCGACCAGTGTTTGAATCTGGCTTCTGCCGAACTCGCTCTACTTCCTTTTCCCATCACATATCAGATCGGAAAGGCATTTATTTAAAAAAAAAAATTAAGAAAATATTCAAAAAGTGGAAAGTGAAAGTGTCCCAATAAGGTAGCATCCATTTAATAATTTAATTAAACATAATTTATGTTATGATTGCATACTGTTTAAAATGTACCACACTGAGGTGCAAATAGTATATGCCACTTTTTATAAGTATAAATAACATCATAAAATATAACTACTATTTACACTTATTGCAAAGAAAATTCAGCTATTTTTACATATAGTGTAAATAGAATCTAGTGCTATTTGCACTTGGCACTTAAGTTACTAAATTGCATATTTTATGTGAATTACTAACATTGGACACTGGCTCATTTAGACATATATACATTTAGAAATATAAATGTATGGGTGTCGCAACCATTGTATGTGGGTGGGACAAGACACACTCACTTTTTAATACCAAAGATATTGGACCCACTCACTTTTATTGAGCACATGTCTGTTTACCTACCCCTAACTGATAAACACTTATTAAACACATTAAAACATTATTGAAAATAAATGCCTTTCCGATCTGATATGTGATGGGAAAAGGGAGTAAAGCGAGTTCGGCAAAAGGCGGATTCGAACCTCGGGTTGATTTGCGTCAAAACTTAATGCCGCACGTCTTACCCCTACACTATTGCTGCTGTAAATAATTCTGTGTTTTCTGTAATTTTGTCTGCCCCAACCAGACGTTTAGTAAAAAAGGAGGTAGATTTGTACTTAATGTAAATGGCATCTACTCCAGTAAGATTTTTCTGTGAGAGGACCCACCCACATTTTTTTTTCTTCCGACACCCATGTATGTATGTATGTATGTATGTATGTATGTATGTATGTATGTATGTATGCATGCATGCATGCATGTATGTATGTATGTATGTATGCATGCATGTATGTATGCATGTATGTATGCATGCATGTATGCATGTATGTATGCGTGCATGCGTGCATATTCTACATGAGCCAATGTTAGTCATTTGCATAAAACATACCCAAACCATCTCTATATAAGAGGTTTCTGCATAATGAAATATATTTAAGATTAAATATCTTTGTATAAAATTATCTTGTAAGGCCACACTGATTGTGATGTGATGCGTGTGTGTGTGTGTGTGTGTGTGTGTGTGCGCGGTTTCAGTTGTTCCTACACTTTTCAATTTAGTAAGTAAGTGCTAAGTGCAAATAGCAATAGATTCAATTTACACTATGTGTAAAAATAGCAGTATTTGCTTTGCAAAAAGAGTAAATAGTACTTAGATGTTATTATACATATATACACATACGTGTGTGTGTGTGTGTGTGTGTGTGTGTGTGTGTGTGTGTGTGTGTGTATGTATGTATGTAGATATATATACACACACACACATTTGTGTCTAAAAGCTAATTCGTAAGAGTGTTGCACTGTTATTGAAGCATGGAAAATGAAATCACTTTGTAAAATTCCTTCATGAACATATTATAGACTTGTTAAGTTTCGACACCCCCTTCCAACGTCACAATCAGGCATCAGCAAGTGTCACTGGTAATTTCATCAACATCTTTAGTTAATAACAACTTTTGGGGCTGTTTCACCCAGAAAACCATTCTATGACTACAGCACATTTAGAATATAGCACATGAGTCATGTGGGCCAGTTTTATGGGGTTTTTAAATGGTGCATTTTTTTACTTTTTTTGGAGCTTGACAGCATCTGTCATCGTTTACTTTCATTGTATGGAAAAAAGAGAAGTATATCTAAGAGAACTTCTGTTGTGTTCTATGGAAGTCAGTCTTATGAGCTGGAAATCAGGGTGAATAAATGATGACAGATTTTTCATTTGGTGATGAACTATTCCATCAGAATCTACTAATAAAGATTACCATATTAGCACCAGAGCTGTGGGATAGTTTAACCAGGCTGCTATAAGTCAGGATGTCAAGGCTTGACAGGATGTCAAGGTTCTGACAGGAAGGAAGAAATTCAGTGGGATGATTTTGTACTGTGGGAATCTGCAGCGAAGGTTCTTCGCATACAAGGCCATTTTTACATACAGCCTTATTTAAGTGAGCGGTTAGGCCGTGCGATCCGATCCCATGCTCTCGAAGAGGTCACATAAAATGAAGAAGAAAAAAAAAAAAACTTAAATCATGATGCAATATTAACACGCTTTAGGCTCATTAACACTGCTGAAGCCAGTAAAGTAAATTAATTTTTGGTAGATTTAGGTGCATTCCTGGACAGTAAACTGCCCAGACTGGTCAAACTTGATCAAAAATATATTTATTGTAAACTTTAAAAAAAGAAAATATATATATACACAGTACTGTGCAAAAGTCTTAGGCTCGCTAGTTTTTTTACACACAAAAAGTGTGTTTAAGCCAGTTATTTATATCTTTTGCTGTAGTGTGTCAGTAGGAAATATCAGTTTACATTTATAAATGAATTGCCATTAATTTGAATAATCCAGTGAGATTGTATGCATAAAGAGTCTGACAATAGTCTCTATGCTCCACATGGAGATCTGATCTCATCTTCATCGAGTCCGTCTGTGATTACATGAAGAAACAGAAAAAAAACTGAGATGGACTGTGCTCAGAAGAACTGCGGCAACGTCTCCAAGACACCTAACTTCCTGCAAAACTACATGAACAGGTGTAGGAAAAGATGAGGTGACAAAAGCCGCTTTAAACGCAAAGGATGCTCACGCCAAATATCCATTTGATTTAGTTCATAGAAGTTCATTCATAAATAAAAGCTATTCATGTTATTATTTTTGACAGCATTCTCACTTTAAAGCATTCTGACAAGTGCCTAAACTTTTCACAGTGCTGTAGTTCTGCAGGAAGGTTTCCTCGAGTGTCTGGGAGACGTTGCCGTAGTTTTTCTGGATTTAGTCCGTCTCAGTTTTTTCTGTTTCTTCATGTAATCACAGACAGACAGATATGCTTTTATCATCTATCTTTCTAAGAAAATTCTGACATCAGAGATATTTGAAAGATTATGGGAAAATACCAGGGGTTTATTAAAGGAACTTCCTGTCTGTGGTATAGAGACAGAATATGAAGAAATTATTTATGGAGATATTGTTCACAACAGTATCCTATGTGGCATCAGGTCATTTTGGTTTGCAAATTTGTGCATGATAGCATTACAGGGATGCTGCTGCGGCTGCTGCTAAATACTGAGTTTATTATGTCAACCAATGGCGCCTTTTGGACATCAAAACAAGACGGTAATGAGTGGTAATTAACCTTCCATTTTAATCTGTTAATTACAGTGCTGACCATCCAAACACAGTGCAGAAACTATGGACATCAGGTGGTGTCTGAAGAGATAATGGGTCACATGATGGCCACTGTCAGAGTATTTTTGGTTTCAGTTTTGAACTAACAGAAAATCTAGAAACTGCAAGTAAAACTTGGCGCATAACACACACGGTTTCTGCTCATCTCCGAAGAGTCCTTAGTTTTATCAGATTTATATAAGGCAGATACGCTGTACCGATTCTTTCAGAAAACAGCCGAGCTCGTGGAGGCGTGCAGTGGGCGGAGCTAAAGAGCCACGAGCGTGCACACGGCATTATCCCTGTATAACTTTCAATTCACTATACGTTCGTGTTGTTCACATCATATGTACTTACGTGCTGACTGCCGACAAAGCACAGACATTTGATGCAGTTTCACTGCCGACAAAGCACACTGACATTTGATGCAAGTTTCACTTTTGCAGAGTTTGTTTCCCGTAACCCGAACAAAGCATTGACGGATGTGCTCTTACTCTCACTCGGGTTGATGTGTGCACATGCTCATCCGGGAGAAGTGCCCATACAAGCAATCACCCTTTATGACGTCATAGAGGGCCATACTCTGAAAAAACTTTCCGAAACTTGTTTGAATCCTGAAGGAGTGTACTTGGCACAGAAAATCTCCGTTATACGTCCAACTCGTTTTATGAAATCTGAGTGTTTAGCATGAGAATCAACTCTTTAACAGTGTAAATAAGTCAAAATGCATGAAATTGCATTTTAACACCGAATCTAAAGGCATGGGATACGTTCACAACCTGATTGGTCGCCTTTTATTATGTGTATTTCATGACGCAACTTCAAAACAATGCTCTGTGCGGGGCTAAATGTGCTCGTTGTATGTGCGTAGCTACATATGATGGTATTTTGACCAGCTGATAACTCATGAAGAGCGTATAAAGTGAGTAAAGGATTTAAAACAGCGGCAGGAATCCCTCCTTCACACACACAAACCAAGATCTGCTACAAGGAGACGCGGTTCTGACGTCTGTAACAAACTAATCACGACTATGATGAGAAAAAACGGGTATGTGTGAGCATTCTGTTCCTTTTAGGGTCTCATCTTGTCCCGTTGTCCTGTCTTTGGTCTGTGTTGCGTTCATATTTCAGTCGAACCGCACCGGAGTTCATTTGGAAGCGGACCGAGACCCATCTTTTCAGCAAAATAACTTTTCAACAAAATGCTTAAAGGAACACACGACTTTTTAGGACTTTAGCTTATTTGCCGTATCTCCCAGAGTTAGATAAGTCCATACATACCAGTCTCATCTCCGTGCGTGCCATAACTCTGTCTGACGCACCCACCGCTAGCCTAGCTTAGCACAAAGACTGGAGGTAAATGGCTCCAGCTAGCCTACTGCTCAATAAGTGACAAAATAACGCCAACATTTTCCTATTTACATGTTATGATGTGTATAGTTACATCGTGTACTAAGAACGACGGAAAATTAAAAATTGCAATTTTCTAAATTGATCCAGGAACTTTGCTGCCGTACCATCGGTGAAGTGGTGCAGTGATATTATGGTTATAATCTCCTTGCAGAAGATATTCATTTGTGTGTAGGAAGGAGGAATTTCTGGCACTGTTTTGACTCTTTTGCTCATTTTAGAAGCTCTTCACGAGTTCTCAGCTGGTCAAAATATTATCATAAGTATGCACATACAACAAGTGCATTTAGCCCAGCAAGCACACAGCATTTTTTTTTTATGTTTGGTAAGTTACATCACGAAACATACATTATAAAAGATTTTATTTTTTTATCTTTAGGTTCAGTCATACAAATGACAGCGTGAACGTTAAGCACACCAGGACTAAATGTATAATTTTCTTTTTTGGTCCGCATCCTGGTTCTACTGAAAATCATGAATTTGTGCATTTGGACAGATGCCAAACTCTGGCCACTAAAGCAATGTTACAATGTAGTTATAAAATACTTATATATGTATATCCAAGTACAGAATATATTATATTCTATATATATATATATATATATATATGTGTGTGTGTGTGTGTGTGTGTGTGGATGGATGCATGGATGGGTGCATGGATGGGTGCATGGATGGATGTGTGGATGGATGTGTGTGTGGATGGATGTGTGTGTGGATGGATGTATGGATGTATGGATGTATGGATGGATGGATGGATGGATGGATGGTGTGTGTGCATGGATGGATGGGTGTGTGTAGATGATGTATGGGTGTATGGATGTGTGTATGTATGGACGTGTGTGTGTGTGTGTGTGTGTGTGTGTGTGTGTATGCATGTCTGGATGGATTGATTGATGTGTGTGTATGGGTGTATATAGATGGACATATGGGTGTATGCATATATGGATGGATGTTTGTGCGTTTGTGTGTGTGGATGCGTGAGCCTGTGTGTATGCGTGTGCAGATGCGTGTGCGGATGCGTGTGCGGATGCGAGTGCGGATGGATGCGTGTGGATGCGCGTGTGGATGTGTGTAGATGGATGTATGGGTGTATGAATGTATGGATGGATGTTTGTGTGTGTGGATGGGCAATTTTTTTATAGTTTATGCCACAAATCCCAGATTTATAATTTCATCAGGATGCCATAAAAATTCATGCTCAAAGCCTGACCTATTGGCCAACTGATGTGAACTTTACAATTAAAATAAAACGCTACATTACTGCTGGCAATTCTGCAGAGATACTGAACGATTGCTGTATAGATGCGTCACTTTCATGTCGACCTAAACAAAATCCTCTCCATTCACAGATCACAGAATCATGAAAGGTGCCCCGTTGTGGAATCTAAGGCTTTACGCTATCAGCACAATCACAGACGTGCTTGTGACAGAAGCACGAACAAAGCTCCGTTCAGACTTGCAGCAAAAATTACGCCGAGAACAGGCAAACTTGACTCACGCTACACATCAGCCCGAGTGGAGAAGTCAGCTAATGGAAGCTCTATCTGTTGAGACTGCAGTTTTACGCCGGGATCTTATCTACGAGGAGTACAGAGACTTGGTTGACGACTAGGGAGCGGCAATTGTTTTCATGACGACCCCAGTGTCAGAACGACCACGTCACTCTATCTAGCAAGAGGCCCTGAATGAATGAATGGGTCAGCCTGGTTCATAAAGGACTCTTTCACCACGGGCTCATTCGGGCCTTCACCCCAACACTAAGCATACTGGAGAGGAAGCATCCTCTGCTGGCCACTGACCTTTCAGTAGAGCCCTGTGACGCGGATTCACTTTCCGAAGTCGAACCTCTGCAATGCAAATGGTAGAATGTTTAACACGGCCAGAAAAGCACTCTCCAAAGAATGACGTTTTGATGTTCTGTGACGTTAAAATGCTGAATTGTTCCAGCCAGAGTGGACTTTATGACTTTACGGATCGCTCTAGTGTGGTCACAAAGCCATGAGCCAAAACAAATGCATGCCTGTTCATCATCACCTCAGCTTCCCAAGTTCATTCACATTATGCCAATCGTTCAGTCTGAAAACTAGTAATTATAATAAGTAATTATTACCAGAGCTTCTCAGTGATTTTAGTCCCGTCCGAATGTGCCATCTCAGTAATCATTACGGACAATGTCAGTAAAGATTACGGCGACTTTTACCTTCTGTGAAAAGGTCTGGACCTCAGGTAAAACTAATCCCGTCCGAATAGACCCGCTGTAAATATGTACGTGAACATTCCGTAATTTCCTGTTTAAAAGAAGTTTTCTACGGATTTAAAAAAAATGAGGTGCTTGAAATAGCATTGAGTTGCGTTCTATGTGGTGGGACAAGTCTGTGGCAAACCTCAAGTGTTTTCTGCTTACCATTCAGATCAACAACAAAAAAGGTCGAACGCACTTCTCAGAGGCACAAAACTTCTTCTAGCTTTATGTAAGTGCCTATTACCAACAGAATCCAATCAGAATTTAATTAATAAATCGCTGGACAGTAACATACACTCACCTAAAGGATTATTAGGAACACATGTTCAATTTCTCATGAATGCAATTATCTAATCAACCAATCACATGGCAGTTGCTTCAATGCATTTAGGGGTGTGGTCCTGGTCAAGACAATCTCCTGAACTCCAAACTGAATGTCAGAATGGGAAAGAAAGGTGATTTAAGCAATTTTGAGCGTGGCATGGTTGTTGGTGCCAGACGGGCCGGTCTGAGTATTTCACAGTCTGCTCAGTTACTGGGATTTTCACGCACAACCATTTCTAGGGTTTACAAAGAATGGTGTGAAAAGGGAAAAACATCCAGTATGTGGCAGTCCTGTGGGCGAAAATGCCTTGTTGATGCTAGAGGTCAGAGGAGAATGGGCCGACTGATTCAAGCTGATAGAAGAGCAACTTTGACTGAAATAACCACTCGTTACAACCGAGGTATGCAGCAAAGCATTTGTGAAGCCACAACACGCACAACCTTGAGGCGGATGGGCTACAACAGCAGAAGACCCCACCGGGTACCACTCATCTCCACTACAAATAGGGAAAAGAGGCTACAATTTGCACGAGCTCACCAAAACTGGACAGCTGAAGACTGGAAAAATGTTGCCTGGTCTGATGAGTCTCGATTTCTGTTGAGACATTCAGATGGTAGAGTCAGAATTTGGCGTAAACAGAATGAGAACATGGATCCATCATGCCTTGTTATCACTGTGCTGGCTGGTGGTGGTGTAATGGTGTGGGGGATGTTTTCCTGGCACACTTTAGGCCCCTTAGTGCCAATTGGGCATCGTTTAAATGCCACGGCCTACCTGAGCATTGTTTCTGACCATGTCCATCCCTTTATGACCACCATGTACCCATTCTCTGATGGCTACTTCCAGCAGGATAATGCACCATGTCACAAAGCTCGAATCATTTCAAATTGGTTTCTTGAACATGACAATGAGTTCACTGTACTAAAATGGCCCCCACAGTCACCAGATCTCAACCCAATAGAGCATCTTTGGGATGTGGTGGAACGGGAGCTTCGTGCCCTGGATGTGCATCCCACAAATCTCCATCTGCAAGATGCTATCCTATCGATATGGGCCAACATTTCTAAAGAATGCTTTCAGCACCTTGTTGAATCAATGCCACATATAATTAAGGCAGTTCTGAAGGCGAAAGGGGGTCAAACACAGTATTAGTATGGTGTTCCTAATAATCCTTTAGGTGAGTGTATATAGGTCATAAATAGATTATATGTGTTTGCGCACGTGATATCAGGAAGCAACTTAATATGCACGTGCCGATGGTGATGGCGGTGCGTAAATCGAGTTACCCCTCCCACTTCTGCTAGTTTTACTGAGATTTCTTATCCTGTGCGAACTGGCCACTGATATTACAGACGTCACTCCATCTACCCTTGTCCCGTCTGAATAGAGCTTAAGATATGATTGGACAATGATATATTAAAGTCGGCATGAAACGGAAAATCACCATATCTGTTTTCTAAATGCATATTATTGATCTTATTGTGAACAATTCATTCATGCACTGCGTAAAAAAAATAAATGTATTCAATTTAAAAAATGTGTTTAAATTTTAAGTTTAGTCAACTTGAAATGTGAAATTGTACTGAGACAAATTTTCACATTTTAATATGTAAAATGCCACAATATGTAATTTTTCTCCGCTAGAGGTCGCTTATTCAAAACAAAGGCGTATGCTTCTTCCGCTCGTGTGTGTGTGGGGTAACGCAGCGCTGTTTATCATATCACACACACATCTGAGTGTGTTAGAGTGATGTTATAATGCTACTCTGTGCGTTGGCTCGACGCTACTATGAGACACTATGAGTTCACACTGCAGTGAGCGAGGTCATATCAGGCATGGTAAAACATGGCACTCTGTGCGGTAAATCAACAACACCAGATTTAAACAATCAGACTAACTGTGTTGAGCTGGAGAACAAGGATTAGTTTCTGTCCATCAATGATCCGAACACTGTCTAATAAAACACATCAGATATTAAAGCGGCTTTGGTGTTTCCATGGTTACTACAAAATAAAACCGGAGGGTAACGCGAGCATGATGTCATTGAACAGTCCGTGTCCTGGTTAAAATGGCTTATTTCTCTGGATTTAAACATTCTTGGAAACATTTGGGATAATGTAAGAACTAGGGGTGTGACGAGATTTCTTGTCGAGGTGAAAAGCGGTCTATCGCCATCTAGTCATGAAGGAGTGTGAGGGTGAAGTTAGGATAGAATATGCCAGCGCTACGTTTACATTACACCTCCACTCAAGTTTTGCTTTTTATAGAAATTAAATTCAGGCGTATAACGGTCGCTTCAATTCCATCAGCTCATCCAGAACGAGCTGTTCGAGTCGACCGTATGGCGCAGCACTGATCACCTGACGAGAAGACACGGCGCGTGTGTTATGTTACGTGTTAGGCCGCATTAACTAGGTCAGCCGAAACCGGGAACACTTCCCGTAACACCTGATGTACTCGTTACATCATAAGAAGAATGGCATCTACGCTAATGTTAGTCTCTCTGTTTATCCAGAGGTCCGGGCCGTATCCAGATCAGATGGTGGACCTGCGCCTGGACATGACCAACGCATCCCTGAAGTGTCTGCAGAGAGCATGTCAAATAAACTCCCCCTGTAAATGCTGCATTGACACGACATCCTCATTAAACCCGTCTCCGGCGTGACGACTCCAATCTTTTGAATAATCTTACGAATATCTATTGATCTAATATGACTTCTGATCTGTAATGTTGCCAGAATTATAATCATACACTGTGTGTTCGTCGGCCAGAGGAGAACTGGCACCCCGACTGAGCCTGGTTTCTCCCAAGGTTTTTTTCTCCATTCTGACCCTGAAGGAGTTTTGGTTCCTTGCCACCGTTGCCTCTGGCTTTTGGCTTGCTCAGTTGGGGACACTAAATTTCAACTATATTAACGATCGGCCCGCATTGACACTATATGTTACTTGAAATTAGCCGGATAACATCACCGTTTCAAATTCTGTTGCATTATTTTCCTGTTAACACTGTGAAGCTGCTTTGAAACAATCAGCATTGTAAAAAGTGCTATATAAATAAAGGTGATTTGCTTTGATTTTGATTTGTTACGTGTTAGTGAAGTGCTCTCGTTGAGCGTGTGTTATATATTAATGGACTGGACCGTGGCAGAGGATTCGTTCCGCAACAGAAGCGTCAGCCAAATGTCTTATATTTTAAAATGCACGTTCAGCACCACCGCTAATTCACAGACAGAGTACGCACGATCGCGGAATTGAAACTGAAAGTAAACGGCACGCATTAAAACGCAATTTCAATACGTTACCGCTGTTTGAAAGCGACTCCCTGAGGCATTCTGAAAGCTATCTAGTTGTAACCTTTGAATATTGAGCACTTTGATTATGGTTATTGTTTGCACTTAATATCTATGATCAATTTGTGAGGTGAAAAGAGCTCTAAGGTCTGAAGAGACGATCATACAGGAGAGACGCCCGTCAGTTGAGTTTTTGGGAAAACCTTTACGGAGCTTGTTGTCTTTTACTGCATATGATAACTCATACTCAGAAAGTAGGACTGAAGTGACATTCATTACAAGATGATGAGTTAAAACATTTCAAATGCACCTGCAAGCAATGTCACGAGGATTTCTTAAAAAAAACATGTAAAAATCTCGTCTCGTGAGATAAGCGTCTCGTCACACCTCTAGTAAGTACACAAGTCAATAAAATATATAACATTGTTCTAGTGCTTTCCTGTAGCTCAAACAATAAGCGGGTAGCGCTAGCAACGCTAAGGTCACGGGTTCGATTCCCAGGGAAAGCAAGAACTGACAAAATGTAAAAATGTGTACCTTGAATGCAATGTAAGTCGCTTTGGATAAAAGCGTCTGCCAAATGCATAAATGTAAATGTAGTGGTTGCTGGGTATTTTAATCCAAATATCTTACATATTGTGCCTTTAAGGCAGCATGAACACTGACTTTTTTTAAGTTGAAACAACATTTTTTTTATAGTGTGCATTCTTTTTTTTTTTTTTTACTGCAATTATTAAATCAAAATGTCCTAACTCCATCTTCAGCTTAAACCTCACGTTCAGATCTGCCTCCAGCAGATGCACAGAACCTAGTCTCCACCTTACATTGTTTTGCTTTTCGATAATTTGATCCATCTCGGATGTTGGATGCACGTCTCAATATAGAAAGAAAAAAGATATTGCTACTTCCGTTACGTTACTACTTATTTACAGCAACAGACATTTATCATTTTAAATGCCAGCTTTCAAACGTTACTGTAGTGGACATAACGATTACAATACAGCATTACAAATCGCATGATGAACATACGAGCGCCACCCAACTGGAAAACTGCTAATCATCACAAAATCACGTTGTGTATTTGTTTGAGCATCATGGCAAATTATTATGTTATCTAAACACAAATCCACCAAACCTTTGTAGTTTAATGGCAACGTCTTTCCTAAGTTCTCTTACATCTTGATGAAAGCAAAACAAACTGACAAGGCAAAACTACACAAGTCGACAGCGGTCCATTGTGTTCAACCTAAAACAAATGCTTGAGAGTCTCTAGTTTACTGGAATCCAGTGAAAGACAGACTCGGAGACTGACGAAGGGAAATGCATCTAAAAATAGGGTCTTCAGTGGTTCTTTTGAAGACACCTCAGCAAATAACCTCCTTGTTATCTACAGTCATGTGTGCATGGTTCTCTGGATTTAAAGTGTGTGATGGTAGCGTCTTCAGATCAAGGCTACTGGTTATGGTTTTCTAAATGCATCATAAAACATTTAGGTTACACTTTATTTTAAGGTGTCACTGTTGTAATTATATATTTAAGTACTGGGTAATATTAATTAACTACATGTACTTACTATAGTTAGTTGTGTGCAATTATGCATAATTTACTGTTATTACTATGGTAAGTACATGTAACATATGTAACAAGGACACTTAAAATACTAAAATAGTCTTTGTGGAGCTTAAAAATGTTCCTGTTCCAGACTGCAATATCACAGTGTGTGTGGACAGTTGATAACTACTCTCCTTTATAATTAAAGGAGCTAGAAATAAGAATCAAATGAGCTACTACTCATTATATAAGCATATAAAGTATACAAGAAGTGGAACATTGATAAATCAAAATGTAAACAGTGCGTCTCTGAGGACTTGTGAGCTAACTTAGCAACTGTAACTAGGGAAAGACACTATGGGCTAACAACCGAGATAAACTTATAACGAGAAACACAGTTCAAAACAAATCTGAACTCTCAACAACCAAACACCGCTTTTCGGAGCTTAAATAGGGCGTTTAAACTCATTCGTAACCTCAAACATGGTTAAACTAGCTCGCTAGCCACAGTCAACGGCCGCGTGTCGAAAGCTCGCGAGATCCCTAACTAGACGGCACTTTAGTTGCATTCGAAAGCTCGAAGTGCTGTCTAGGTAGGCAGCGCGCTGGGTACTGACACACAGCCAGCGGCACTTCATGTCGACCGAAAATAAGCGATTTATTATTATTTCTTAATCCACACAAGCGTTGTGATACATACCAGCTCATCTTGTGCTCAATTTCAGTCCAAATCAATCGAAATATAATCCCTTTCTGTTAAAAAACATCGCCTTTTCGGCCTTTTAAGAGTCGGACAGCGAGCAGGAAGTAGAGAAGTTTACTCAAGTCAGAGGTCGAGAGGATTTAAACTACGGAAAGCGAAGAGGTCAAACTACAAACGCGCAACAGGTACTAGTCACACAAACACACACTGAGATTAGAATGCGTTTATAAGCAAACCAAATGATTGTAACAATACAAATATTCTTAGTTTCGCGCAATGATTTATTTTCGACATTATTTTTGTTCTCTCTTTAAAGAAAACGTACAACGGCTGTCGACTGACTGAGAAAACGTCGAGAAAATAGTTTTTTTTTTTTTTTTTTTTTCTCAAAGCAGTGCTTATACCCAGAGCAAAGTGTCATTACTCGGAAGCTTTGGAAGTTGTCAGGTATGTTAAATTAATATTTTGTAGAAGTAAGCACATGACACAGTGTGAATAGCTCAGGTAAGAGGTAAGCTGAGTATTTAAGATGGTTAAATTTGATGAGAGAAATATTTCAGTTCAGATTGAAAACTCATTGCTGTTGAGGAGAAACAATTGAGCAATTAAAGACAATCTCATTTCCAATGGGTGCTCTTAGTGAACATGGTGTGAATGGGCTTCATGGGCTATTTGTTGTCTTTACTGTAAAAAAAGGAAAAGAAGTTGCCACCTTAAATTTTTAAGTACAATCAACTTGGATGTTTGACTTGACTTTAATTAAACTGACTTAAAAAAAATGAATAGAAATTTGTATAAAAACAGTTTATTTTAATGAGTTAAAGCAATGTAAAAACATATGTTGGATCATATAATTGTTTTACTTTTTATTTATTTATTTTTCACACACACACACACACACACACACACACACACACACACACACACACACACACATATATATATATACACACAGTGGTGCCCGAACTCTTGGCATCTGGGAGTCTTATTGGGCCTGGATTTATTTTCCAAGAGGACAATGACCCGGAACATTGCCGGAACGATCTGCGACGAAAGGAATCTGCTGGAACATTGAAAACAATGGAGTGGCCTCCTCAAAGTCCAGACCTCAACCCCATCGAGCACATTTGGGGCGAGCAGGTTTTTTAAAATTATTTTTTATTTTATTTATTTTTTTACCATGAATACAACAAATAGCCTATAAAGTCCATTATATGTTTATTTATTAAAAAATATACTGTAGCCTAAATATTTTTCTTTTAATTGTTTTTTGTGTGGAAAATGTATGCATTCAAACAACCCACACCTCATTTATTCTATTTTTTATGTTTATTTTTTACAGTTGTTGGCATAGTTGTTTAGTTTGTTCATGTGCAACATAAAAAAGACAAAACAAATGGATTCAGTTGTATTTTATTCAGGTGTGTATTCAAGTACGCATCAACTGGAAAACATTTAATTTACAACAAAATCAGAAGCCAAGTGAACATTTCCTCTCCACAAAAGGATAACATCAATTAATTTTGTGAACAATTATAAGACTTTACCACTGGGCCTTATTATAAGGCAATGGAAGTAACAGGAGGTAAAAACGTATCAAAAGATCCCTTCTTCTACCGAGCTAAATCCCATGGTTGTGTCTCTCATACTCATAAAAGTGACCACAAACAACTCTAAGTGCCTCCGTCTGAGAAGAGACATGCAAGACATGCAGTAAGAGATACAGTCCTGTAGGAAAAAAGAATACGGATACCAAAATATCTGCCACACAACAAATTATTTATTTGCACACTATAAACCGTGACCATGAGAATGAATGGGCATCAATAAAGATGACTTTCTTCTTTCACGTCTGTTTTTTTTTTTTCTTTTTGTAGAGAAGAAGAGTCACAGCACAGTGGACAGTGTTGCTGAATGTCTTTAAGGACCGGCCATAATGAGGGGGTTACAGGGAGCAAAATAATCAGGTAAACAACAGTGAATCAGTGTTGTGAAACAGGGCCTGCTTCAGAGCTGACTAGGGCCACATCTACGTCTCTGTTCTGTCCTCTGTGCATATTGTTCCAGGGCAGCCAAGCCTGCAAGTTTGGCACAAACAAGGCTGTTCATCCTGGCTCTGATCCAAAGCCGGACAGTGAACAGTCATGCTGAGACCATGACGAGGAGGAAGGGAGGGAGGGAAGGGGGAGTTGTGAGACTCGTCACCATATCCAGTTCCCCCAAAAACACATCGACTCCTTAGTATTTAACAAAGCACTGATTGAAAGAAGGTTCCTGATTGAATGCGAATGATGTTGAGACAGTGCAATTCTAATGAAATTGACATATTAAAAAGAAAAATGGAAAATATGGACATGGAAGCACTCAGCACAGATACACAGGTGCATGCATGCATGCTCAAACACAAACACACGCACATACACACGTTTTCCGGAGGTCACGATTGCTTGTTGCTTCACAGAACTTTATGAGGAAGACTTCCACTTGTAGTAGCATATAATAAAATCTGAGTCATGATGGATATCGGGTTTTACATTAGAATCACTTGGATGAATTTCTCTTGTATCCCTATAACTTTTCAGCTCACGGCTCCTAATGTAAAATGCTCTCCTCAAACGCACATGCATGCACGCAATTCCACCGGGTATCGTATCTGATCTGTAAGAACTGCTTCGCTATTTTTACTGCTGCAGTTTGGCCCTGCATTCTGATGTGTCTTGGCACAGAAAGAAAAAAAGGAAAATAAGCCAGAAGCTGTTTTTGTATGTATTCTTTCTTAAAAACAATATAGCGTGTGTGCTTCAGAAATGAAGATATCTCTCTAAAAAAGGAGACCTTGAACACAACCCGATATATTACGGAGCCTGATGTAAATCTAACCCATCAGCGCTGTGAGATTTCCCTTCTTCAGTTACACTGAGAGAGGTTAAGAGGTACAAACTTACTTGTGTACACAACTCTGACATTCTGCCATTTCGATGCATTATTCAAGACAATAATGCCAATGTATACATTCAGAATGCCTGTTTAGCTTTGGGCAAATTTCAGCGGTATGTAGATTCGTTTTATGGATCAATATTTGGTTTGTATCATTAGTGATTTGCACTCCAGATAAATATTGCATTTATTTATTTTGAACTCAGATGGAAGAGCTATAACCTGATCTTCTAAAGGACTGTCACATTAATGGTCAAATTACTTCTATATAATTAATAATCCTTAAATACCACTGCTCTATTTTTTTTATTCACGCATGACCTTGCCACAGGCAAAAAATTAAATTCCGCCAGACGACACCAAGAGTATGACATGGAAGATTTAATTTTTTTGTGGGATTGTAAGCCAACTGAGGTGTGGGTTTTTATTGAAAACTCAACATTTTAAATGTACCAAACATAACTGTAGTAAACTAAATGGTAGTGTTATATATCAAATGATTTTGTGTGCATAGTTTGCCTATAAGGTAATAAGATACACAGGTTTTGCTTTGCTTTTTTTCACCAAATAATCTTACTGTTTATTCATTTATTAAACACATCATTCAGTGTGTCCGCAAGTCATCATCTGCAATGTTGCATTAATAACAGTTAATATTTGAGACTTTAAAGAAATGCTGAAGAATGCATCATATCTGACACTGTCAATACTCGATTTTTCCTGCACACACACACACACACACACACACACACACACACACACACACACACACACACACACACAAAAACATTCTGCACTATGTACAGTCACAATCTTAAAAACAAACAAAAAAAGAAAACAGAAGAAAACAAAAATGTAAAGACACCTTTTGTTTCAACATTCAGTCAATGTAAAATCTAAGTATGCGGGTGTAGGCATTAGCACGCACACACGCACGCACACACACACACACACACACACACACAAGCACAGACAAACACTGTAATACTGAAAGACATTGCTTTGTACATTCCAAGTAGAAAACATGTAGTAATATGTTTGTATAATTATCTGTACAAAACCCCCTCTCGTTCTCATAGTTAATATTCAGAATCTCTAGGCATGATCCAGATATGAGTAACCGTGGAGATACCACATTACGGTGCTGCCCCTGAGAGCAGTATAAATGTCGAAACTGTTCCC
The DNA here is from genome assembly GCA_018749465.1 of Paracanthobrama guichenoti. Taxonomy (NCBI): domain Eukaryota; kingdom Metazoa; phylum Chordata; class Actinopteri; order Cypriniformes; family Gobionidae; genus Paracanthobrama; species Paracanthobrama guichenoti. The sequence continues at coordinate 38,588,860 of CM031950.1, read as the reverse complement.
ATCCAAAAAACATCTTGAATGGCATGCATATAGCAGGCAGGCCTCAGCCGGTAAAAATGCAAAACAATGACTCCTAAGATCAATCCTGCCCAGTGGCGATGCTCACAGGCGAGCATTACCATAATTTTGGCTGATTTCGTTTTTGAAAACCGTGTGTACATGTGTGTTAAAATGCGTGCTGAATATATAATGTGCATAAAAAGGGACCCGATGAAAAATATTGGATGATGAAAGCAGGAAACACAACCGTCCAGTAAAGCAATGACAGTAAGGACAACGAAAGGACAATTTTCACATAAAAATAAAGTAGCATGGTTCCAATCGGATGCATATTGCTGTGGGTCTTCAATCATGACTGATGCAATAAGACGTGATACTAGATGCATGCAGGGATACAGGTAGCAAAAACAGAAAGGATCACCATATCTCATTCTACCAGAACGGCAGGTTTGGCCCTTTTGCGCACTAAACAAAGCCAAACGGGTAAAGGCCACAGCTGTGTCTTGATTTCATCCCTAGAAAGTAAACTTGTGAAAGTGAGCCAGACTGCTTTATGGTTGTTGTTGTTGTTGTTTTTCTTTTTTATTGCACTGAAAGTCATCCGCATCCCTTAATTGTAGGTACAGAAGGGATTTCGAAATATTAAGATAATGCAACAGACTTTTAAAGTTCACCTGAAACTCATAGGCTTTCCCCAAATCAAGTTATTAGGTTAACACAAACAATATATTTCCTGCTGTATTTAAATACATTTGGCACATTCTGTTGAAAAACAACAACAATAACGTTAAATAATTAACAATCATTTAAAAAAAAAAAAAAAGACTCCAAAACATTAAGCAAATGAAAGTGCACTTTTATCTGACAAACCAATATACAAGAAAATAAAAGGCTAAAATCTCAGATTGAGAGCTGAACCCTTATGACTGCGCTGCATCTGTAAGTGCTCTTTCTGTCGATTGACTGCTTCAACCATCATCTCTGACGCCTTCTCCTTCCTTTCCATGCAACTCTAGTCCACTCATTCCCCACTCGTTTGACCTAAAACAATAGTGGCTACAGAAACATGCCACCATGATCAATGAAAACCGTAGCAAATGGATGGATATTGTGAGAGAGTTTAAGAGTCAAGTGTATTTAAGAGGAGAAAGAAACCTTAATTTTTTTTTCTCCTCGCAGTCTTTCTTTGCGAGTCCACCTCATGCACAAGTGGTGACGGTCATGATATTGGCACTGCTGGGTCCCGCGCTCCCACAGGAACTGGGAGGAGAAGTGTGGCTCCCCCCTGCCCCAGCGCTACTCCCCTTGTCTGTGGGTTTCTTGTCCTTCTGTTTCAGGTGCACCTTGGCATGCCTCTTTCGCTCGTCGCTCCGCGCGAACTTGCGTCCGCAGAACTCGCAAGAGAAGGGCTTCTCGCCGGTGTGCGTACGGATGTGCGTCGTAAGATGGTCGCTGCGACTGAAGGACCGCATGCAGATGCGGCACTGGAAGGGTTTGTGTCCCGTGTGGATGCGCAGGTGGCGCGTCAACTCGTCTGATCTCGAAAAGCGTCGGTCGCAGTTTTCCGCCGGACAGGCGTGCGGCCGCTCGTGCACTGGCGTTTTGCTTGGCCGGTTGGGGTACTTTCTTGGCCGAATGGGTTTGAGGGCGAGTGTCTGAGAGGGCTGGTGGTGTTGGGAAACGTGCTGTTGCCCACCAAGAAAGCTGGGATGGATCTGTTGCTTATCCTTAAAGGCTCGAATGGTCTCGAGGGGAGTTATGGGAGGTGGGTTCACTCTAATAGGATCCATGCTTTGGAAGGGTTTATGCTCCATCACCCCTACATCCCCCTGGTGATGGAAGAGGTTGTAGTCTGGGATCATGGAAAAGAGGCTTCCGTCCATGCCCGGTTTGGAGGTGGTGTGATAGTCAGAGCTCGGGTAGGGCAAGGATGAGGACGTGGCCGGGCTGTGGTGGAACGTCACCTGTTCTGGGTATATCTCTCCACAGGTCGAGTAGGCAGGAAGGGGTGGTGCGTAAACCTGCTCCATGTCTGACGACTGACCGCCCATGCTGCCGCCCGATGAAGACGTCTGGGTGGTGATGTTGCCAGGCGACGGTGACACCCCCAGGATTCCCGCACTCACCAGACTGATGATGTTGTTGTCGGGACACCAACCTGAGCCTCCGATGCTGCCTGATGGAGGGGTGTCGAATGCAAACTTGCCCAGGTATGTGACGGTTTGTCCGCTCCGACCAGACTGGAAACTCCCGGAGCCGTACTGGATTTCTCCGCTGCCCTTCTCGCCGCCCATCCCCAAGTCCATGATATTATCTGTGGGTCAGAATGGACATGTCAATTCAGGTTGCCACACAGCCAAATAATGCTCAAAGAACTTATGCAAGGGAAAGTGACTAGTAGAAAGTTCTAGACTAACTACTGACTTTTGCTAACTTTATTCTTAAGTTGGTCTCAAAAACAACTGTTAATCGCCCGTCCCAAAGAATTAGAAGAAAGTGAAGCACTTCAGTCCACTTGAAGGCGTGGATATTGATCTTTGACCAAGTGCAAAGTGACTGAAGATTCCAGTGAACATCTCTCACCTCCCTCGCCTCAACTTATTGTCTTTCTGTCACAAAATCTAAACGGCTGTGTATCAGCTGGAAGTTATTTGGCTTCTCCGCACACACACACACAAAAAAAAAGATGTCACGACTGACATCACTGTTACTCTTATACGCACTCCATCTCTCTCTCTCTCTCTCTCTCCCACACCTTCAGTCTTTTCAGAGAGATGTCTCTTGACACTTGACGGCTGTTCTCAAATGTACCAAACAAGGCTCTGCTGTATTGTAGTCACTTCAATCACTTTTAATACGTCTGAACACAATACGCTGCTGCTCACAACGCATGTCTGCAAATTAAATATTTTCTCATGATGGCTCTGTAAGTTGAGTCTTGTACGTGCACTTACAGCAATCGCAGTGTGTACACCAAATTGTGGCTTACGGTAGAAACAAACAGAATGAAAATTACAGATGGTCGTCGCATCTGTTCAACACACACAGGGTACATGTGTGAAGAGATGCTGTGCTGTGTCTGAAGGAAAAGACTCATTCGGCCAGGAATCAGAGAGAAGCGATACGTAAAAAAAAACCCAGGAAAAACTCTGCCTATTTATTTCATGATTAAAGGGGATGCATTTCACACACTTGTTGGGGATCTTTTACAGGGACGTTTGATAGGACGCTCTGTAAGGACATGAAGGGTTTGTCACCTTGACACATTGTGATAAGCAGTCCCGACTGAGATATCAAAAAGTTGTTATGGAGCCTACAATCTATATATATATATATATATTAATGTATACATCAGTATAGTAGTGGGTAAACCTATGAATTTAATTTCTATATTCTGCATTCTATATTGGATTTTGAGGAACTATAGTCATTTAAGCCTCCTCAAGAAATGCAAGATAATCTGCATGTATTATTTTCAAAATAACTATTTTTTTCACACGTGTCGTGGAGTTACCAGCCGTAAGTTCACATGCATATTTCGAAATGATTTTGATATTTTAATAAGCGAAACGAGGTCAATCCTCTCCCGCAAGTGTGGGAAGCATCGCCTCTTCTGACCTGCAGAGAGAAAACCACATCAAGCGCTCTGTGAAACTGCACCGGAGGACGAGCGATCCCGTGCTTTCACTCTCGATAATAACTACAATATTTCAAAACTTCTCACCAGATGTTTTAGTGTCGCAAATTACTGCGGTGTAAGAACGACGACGGCGAGTTAAAAACACGTAGAGAGAGAGAGAGAGAGAGAGAGAGAAAAGCTGAAATATTTTTTGATAGTTCAAAAATGTAAAATAATTTTTCTCACATTTCCTCTCTAGATTAAAAAATCCTAACTGTCCCTGGAAGGAATTCCTCATAATTCTGCACGCGTTATTTTAATCAATAGCTCGATTTAATTAATTTTGTTATTGCTCACTCACTGAGAAAAAAATCAAAATACTATAAATAAAATGCATAACGATTTTTTTTTTTTTTATGTGCTGAGAAAATTCAATTGATTTTTAAAAAGGACAAACATTTCGCGCGAGCGTGAATGTCGTGTAATAAACCTGAATATAATTTAATTTAGAGATTTCACGTGCGAGCTTTTTTTCTTTTTAAGACCATATAAACGCCCACCTGCGCGTGTGGAGGGTCAGAAACTGGGTATCAAGCACTGACTTTAAATATTATAATAACTAAATATAATATCTAGAACGGGATGAGACTCGTGCAATACGGGGGACAATCGTTGTTTTTTTTTTTTTTGTTTTGTTTTTTTACGGAATTAAAGCGAACTGTGAAAAACGAAGCTTTACGAATGATTAATATACATTTAATATACATTGCACGCCTGTGCATGTATTGGCAGTGGATAGCTCAGGGTTTCCGCGTGTCCCGTGACGCGTGGGCTAGAAATGATACCTATTACCTGATATTACCTGTCCAGTTCACACTCATATCACGTGACTGGGACATTTTAACTCGTGCACACCTTCTTTATTACACACATTTAACGCAGAATTCCATTGAGAGGAAAGGCGCGTCCGGCTGTCTATCAAAGCATAGCCTCTCATTCTAATGTCATGACATAAATGCATTTGATTATAATAACTATATAAAATATTTATATTCATAAAATAATTACATATGCTACTCAGTATTTAGGTAGCCGAAATGCACAGCAAATTAAAGCCTGATCAGTCCGATTCGGAAACATTTCAAAACTGTATTAATCTAATTCTGAACACTTTTAAAAAAAAATTTTTAAAATAATATATGCAATCTCGAATAGCAAGTGTTGCAGTGTCAGGAGCTCTGTTCTAAACTGCTGTCTCGCTCCAGGCGCTCGCGCAAACAGGTGCTGCGCGTTACGCGGGCATCGGGATCAACTGATGCCCGCGTGATGAACTCTAGCCAGCCGACGCAACAGCTCACAAACTCCACGAACACCTCACTGAGGAGTGACTGGAAACTTTTGCCCTTACCTGTATTCATCTGCGAGTAGTGCGAAATGGAGTCCGGGTTTGTGAAAATGTTCATAGAAGTGGGAATGTCTTCTTCTGGATAGAGACTGTCAGGTATGGTGTTGATTAAACTGCTCATGGTAATAGGGATCTTGTCCGCTAGTTTACCTGTCATAGCAGTTGTTCAGTCTGTCATTAATGAGCGCGCACAGGTGTTCCGTCCCGATCGGTCTTCTGAAATCTCTCCAAAAGCGCAAGAAAGAGATCTCAATCCGCGTTTGAAATTGTATCCAAGCGCGCGACGAGCACCGCGCTGATGTCTCCTCGCGAGGATGTTTTTGTGAGTGATTTCTGTGGAGTGTTATTGTCTCTGGATGAGTGGAGAGATGTTGATGGTGGTGGTGATTGCACAAGTGTAGCGCAGCTCGCTCTATTGCGAGCGCAGGGAACTCCAACGCTTTCTTGTTCAACAGGGGGACGGAACGGCGTGACGCAGGTGACCATATATGGACACACAAAGCTAGACGGCGGAGCGCGTCATCACATGGAAGCTCCTCATAGTGGAACATTACAGTCGGTGGCAGGAAGATAAGCGCTCGGCGGAGCGGTGGAGCGCTTTCATCGGTTCAGGTGACAACTGGACCCGGCGAAGAGTAAAACTGTGTTAAAGAGCGAGGATTTCACTATATCTGCGTGACTGCACAAACCGGGAAACTTTCAGACGCACCTGCAGCCGCACTTACACCACGGAAAAAAGAAAAAAAAAGTGCATTTACGCACTGATTAATGCTGAAGCCGCATAAACGCATTTAGAAATGATGTTAATATTGTAAATAGAAAATTATAAAATAGGCGATGATTATTCAAAATAGGCTATTCAATTATTAAAAATAAATAAATAAATGAAATAATCAATTATAAAAAATAAAATGTATGCTGTCTCAAAAAGTTTTAAGTGTGCACCGATGCTGCATCATGTGCACAAAAGATGGGCCTGTTATTAAAGTACAGCTGTATAAGGGTCTTAATTAACATAATTATAATATATTATTAGGCAAATATATATATATATATATATATATATATATATATATATATATATATATATATATATATATATATATATATATATATATATATACATACACACACACACACACACACATATCCACGTTTTACAATGCAGTAGGATTGATAAACTCTTCCAGATTAAGAGTTGCATTGCAAGACATTGCTAGATGTAAAAATGACTTGTCATTTTACACGTGATTTTCTAATCGTGATCAAAAAAAAAATCTAATCGTGATTTAATTCTAATCGTGATTCTGTCTAGAGCCACAGTCTGTAAGATTGCACAATATAGCCTATTGTGTCCTGTATCTTGATTATACATGATTCTTTTATTATCACAAATGGTATTCCGTTTACTAAGCTCCGTATGGTCGTTGTGTGGTGTCAGACTGCCCATATGAAGGTCACAGATCCGTGAGAATAGAATATCATGAGAATGCAGAGATCAGTGGAGACTGATGTTGGGCGCAATGGTTTCTGGGCAAAGCCCAAATTAAGCATTTGCAAACGTCAAGTAAGTTGTTCAAGCAATTGACTGCAACAGATGATCAAGAGCAGAAGAAGCAACAGTAACTGAGGCTGGGTTCCTCAAAGACTGTGAGTGCCAGAGAGTTAATCGCGTGTAAATACTGCAGGCGCGCGGCAAATCTGTAGGCTTGGCTTTGGCCTCGAGCGCCAAGTTTGCCACTGAAGTGGAAACTCCAAATAAGGCCTTGATCCGGCCACGCCCCTCGCTGTCTGTATTTGGTTCGCAAGGTTCCGGTTAAGAGAGCTGCAAAGTGGAAAAGCGATCGGAACCCGCAGCCATTAAAGGAACCGTAGAGGGCAAAGCGTCATGGGTCGTGTTTCACCAATTTAGAAACTAGGGAGAAAATATCTTATCTGCGACTTTTAGAAGTAATAAAAAAAACTGTCCCTTGTTGCAAATGGTTGACTTTGTTTAGGGAGAATAACAGTGAAGGGGAAACACAGATCTTGCCAGTCAGTGCTTCACACAAGTAGCTACACTAAAGATAATAACTATTTAAATGCTATCAAAATGCTTGTTTAATTTAAAGCATACTAGACATGATGTCATGATTAAAATGTATAATATTAATATTTACAAACATTAATGAAAAAAAAAACAACAACAACATTGCAATATATTATTATACATAGGACAAAATAGAATAAGATGACATACTTGTCTGTATGTAATCCAATTAGGAGGCCAGGGTGGCCCATGAGTTTTCCCACGTGTCCAACTAAAATTCCTCACTCCTCATCCAAGCCAATCACAGGCACAGCGCTCCTATTACCCACCGAGAGTAGAAATCCAGGCTGCCATACATGCGCTGAAATGCTCAGAAGATGCTGATGCAATAGACAGAGTGATGAGGTAACAATTTGTACCCGAGACCCGGTTGACATGTGTACGTTCGCCTCGAGCCTGATAAATTATGTACTAAAAATGTGTTCAAAATAATAACTTCATACCCCCCACTCCAAACCAGAGGTGCTGTCATAGACAGAGACCTGATACAAACGTATGTACATATCACAGTCACACACGCATGCATTTCAGACAGTACATCCATAGTTTTATCATTTAAAGGCACAATATGTAAGATTTTTGCATTAAAATATCCAAAAACCACTAGAACAATGTTAGATATTTTATTGACTTGTGTACTTGCATTATCCCAAATGTTTCCAAGAATGTTTAAATCCAGAGAAATAAGCCATTTTAACCAGGACACGGACTGTTCAATGACATCATACTCGCGTTACCCTCCGGTTTTATTTTGTAGTAACCATGGAAACACCAAAGCCGCTTTAATATCTGATGTGTTTTATTAGACAGTGTTCGGATCATTGATGGACAGAAACTAATCCTTGTTCTCCAGCTCAACACAGTTAGTCTGATTGTTTAAATCTGGTGTTGTTGATTTACCGCACAGAGTGCCATGTTTTACCATGCCTGATATGACCTCGCTCACTGCAGTGTGAACTCATAGTGTCTCATAGTAGCGTCGAGCCAACGCACAGAGTAGCATTATAACATCACTCTAACACACTCAGATGTGTGTGTGATATGATAAACAGCGCTGCGTTACCCCACACACACACGAGCGGAAGAAGCATACGCCTTTGTTTTGAATAAGCGACCTCTAGCGGAGAAAAATTACATATTGTGGCTTTAAAACCTCACAAACTTTAAAAGTATGTTTGTGTGTTTTATTTCAAATAAATGCCATTTTTTTTTTTTTTTTTTTATTATGTTATGGAAGACATTTATACTTTTTTAAGCATGACTTAAAGAGATAGTTCACCCACAAATGACAATTCTGTCATCATTTACTCACCCTCATATTGTTCCAAACCTGTATGAGTTTCTTCTGTAATGAAGAAGATATTTGGGTTGATGGGCCCCATTTGACTTGAGAGAAAAAAAATGTCTTTAGCAGAAAAAAAGATATTTATACAGGATTGGAACAACTTTAGGGTGAGTAAAAGATTGCTCATTTTTGGGTGAACTATCCCTTTAAATGTCTACTTTTCGTGGCATATGCATCCATATAAAGACAAATCATTGGCTGCATTCATCCAATGAACAACTCCCTCAATTAACCTCATCGCATCCCCAGTAATCCCCAACAACCACACGGCTGCCAAATCAACAACACTCCATTCTGAACTCTGGAATTATCCGTCTTGGCAATTGATACATAAACAGTGTAGTATTAGCTGACAGATATGGCCTAATGAAGTAGAAATGGAGTGTGTGGGAGGGGGGTCTGAATCATGCTGTGTGTTCTGGGGGCCACAATAAATAAACACAGAGACTGACACACACTCGAGGGGGACTCCAAAGGCTAAGCTCTACCCAATGGGTGAGATGCAACATGTGTGTAGGTGAGCTGCTAAAATGACGCCGTGAATCTGTCATTGGGGGATTCTAAGGGGATCTCCCCCAACTCCCACTTTATATCCTGGACATGAATATGATCTGAAACAATCAGGACGGGAATGTGTTAAGAAGGAGCCAAGAATGTTGACAATGCATCAGGCCGTCTCTAAGGCCCTGTAGACACATTCCCGTTTACACCTGGTGTTTTAATCCGTCTCTTTTGTCCACTTTCAAACACTTCTGTCCTGATTTCTTCAAGGGGAGGGTCTATGGGGGGAAAATGTATGGGTTTTTTCAGATCTTTTGAGCTAATGGACAAAATGAGCTCACCTAATTTACATGTGAACGTGACCAGAGACGACGGAAAAACATACAGAGAGCTTCAGCTTTAGTTTCTGACAGACGCAAGACCAGCCGGGCGCTGTGAGTGTGTGCGTTAGCGCGCTATTAAGACAGTAGGCGGTCTTTTGTGTCTGTTTGAACGCATTCGACCACATGAGCGTTTACACGAACGCGATCGGGTCAGTGCGATCTACCTCTGGAAGTGGCCGAAAGTGAACAAGCTCAAAATGTTTTAGACCCCGTTTACACCTGTGTTTAGTGTCATCCGATCCGATTAATACCAGGTGTAAACCGGGCCTAAGGTACACTTGACATATCTGGTGTTGTCACATTAAATCAAATGGCTATGATTTGGTATTCTCTGTGGTAAAATTTAGTCTCTCTATTTGTGGTCACTGTGTTAATATAAGTTTAATTTTGCAAATGAGAACCCCATCATTCGCACCAAATGAGGAAATACACACATACTTAAAGTGACATGGTAGCAGTAAGTACTGAAAAAGAGAATGGAGACTAAGTCATTTGAATATTACTTTTTATAGACCAAAATAGAGGAAGTAAACACTCTATTTCCACTGACTGAACCCATGACGTGTACCAGCACCAAGGCTGAGGCTGTCAGTGTTCATTCAGCAGAGCAGAACAGAAATGTACATAACAACAATGATTTTCATATGGCCGAAACATGGAAACATAACCCTAACCTGGTGGTTCTCAACCGTTATGAAAAAAAAAAAAAAAAAATGTGCTCACAATTTCTGCATGCTAGAACTTAGCATAACTAGAAAAATGTATTTAAAAATGTTTAACATTTTATTAATTTACATGACTTCACAAATCACAAATTGAGCTTTTTTTAAACAATAACTCCAAAAGAGAATTGTATTTTTGATGTAATTTCATTATCAAATCAGAGCGTCTGCTGGTTTCATCATGAAAACAGAACTACTGTATTGTAAGTACATCGTAATGAATAAGCAGAGCTTGTACTTTATGAGAAGTCTGATATAGTAGTCAAACATAGAGTAATCAACATGAGTGCTCCATTAGAACTGATACGATGCCGTTGTTGCTATACCGCAACAATATCCATTTATAATATCTTGATAAGCAACATAAATCACGGTGTACTTACAGAAGCCTCTGAAAATCATTTTTTCATCTTCCTGAAATGAATCTTGAAAGACCCTAAAGTCAGGTGACAAATCGCTGATCACAAAAAACAAAACAAATAAACAGACTATAAATAAATTCTGACATTTCGAAATGTTCCCAACCGTTACATCCTTATAGCTGTTTTGGTGGGAAATCATTCTGGCATTGCCCGCACTTATCTCCTCAGCGCCTGATCCCAACTGTTCTTTCAGGGATGCAAAACAGACAAGGGGATTCCCTTTGCATAGGAAAACCGCATTCTGTCAGGGCACTTTCCTAAGGGAAGCCTTTTCATGGAGTCCAGAAAAACTGCTCAACACCTGTCGAGCTCCTCTTGTTTTTATTTCCGCTACTATTATGACCGAGCACAATGAATGACTGACAAGAGTCTGGCCATGGAACGGTTACAGGCTGAAAGGACTATCCTCATGCATTTTGCATGTAGGGATTCCGGGGAAGCGTTCGCTTTTCCTAGATCTTGATCTCGCTAATTTCAATATGCGGCGGAAAAACACAAGGCCACAACGGGTGTATAATCAAATTAGTTGTGTGTCTTTCCAGGCTGCGCAAGGGGCATTTCCAGTTGCTGTTCCTCGTTGCTATTATGTCCCAGAGCCGAGGCTTATTCCTACAGGCTGATAGGAAGATTATTCATATACATTCTGGAACACTTATTTGGGGACTGTCAGATGGTAGAGTACAGTGTGTTCTGTACAGTGCTTATGGGACAGCATGCAAAGCAATGGTACAGGCATGTGTAAAATCCAAAATACACATTGAACAGGATGGAAAAATATTATATGTACATCAACATTATCTTTAAAAATGGTTAATTATGAATATGCTGGGTGCTTGATGCTGATGCTTATTGAGTTTGTGTCCATGTGCAAGTAATAGGTTGGACACACACACACACACACACACACACACACACACACACACACACACACACACACACACACACACACACACACACACACACACACACACACACACACGTTGTGTTTTCATGTTTTAGGGGGCATTCAGCTGACATACTGGTTTATATACTGTATAAACTGTATATTCTCTACCCTTACACTAACCATACCCTTAAACCTACCCATCACAAAAAACTTTCTGCATTTTTGCAACATTTTCACAAAACATCACAGTGTTATTTATAAGGTGTTTTCCTTATAAACCAAAAACGCCCCCACAAGGATTTCGGACATGGGGGCATTTTGTCCCCATAATGTAGGGTTTACCAGGACCTCTCTCTCTCTCTCTCTCTCTCTCTCTCTCTCTCACACACACACTCTCACACACACACACACACACACACACACACACACACACACACACACACACACACACACACACACACATACACATAGAGAGAGAGAGGGAGAGAGAGAGACATACATACATACATACAGACATAAAAGTGTCTATTAATTCAAAACCCGTTGAGCCTTGTAAATAAGTAATGGGCAATCAGTTGGTGATGGTTTTTCTTTTGGTAATGTCTGCTGTTCAGATTAGTCTAAACCAAATCTTATCAGTGTGCTTTCAGTTTATTTAACAAATAATCAGATGGCTTTGTACATTAGTTTGATTTAGAGTATGTTTTATCTTGATCTTTAGGAGCATGTCATAACTTTTTTACCAATTTAACACAAGTTTCAAAACCCTGCCATCCAAAAACACTGATTAAAAAAATGCACTCAATAACGTCCACTATGGTTTCGGACACCACTACAAATGTCTGTCCCTTCAAAAAGTGCCCTATTTGAGGGTATAGGGGGCGATTTCAGATTCAGCCAAGCTCTTCAGGATCACAGAAACTTCCAGGCATGTGTTTGGGCAGGTTGGAGCTAAACTCTACAGGACATTGGCCCTCCAGGATCAGGATTGAACACCCCTGATTTAGCGAGTGTAAACGCTTACTCACACCTTTAAGTTCAACATATTACATCTTACTCCTCTACTTGCTCTGCATCTCAGAAAAAAAAAATGCAACTATATGCAACTAAATATACATTTTAATAAAATTTTACCTATATATGATATATATAGTATATAATATAAAATATGTAACAAATATATTTTATATTCTTTAACTTAGTTTATTAAACGGTATGATTTATCTATATATGTGGGATTTGGCAAACTGGCGCCAAATTACATTTGTATGTTGCATATCAATACAATTATTTTTATTTAGTTTGTTTCTAGTATGTACACTATATTGCCAAAAGTATTGGGACACTCCTCCAAATCATTGAATTCAAGTGTTCTAATCACTTCATGGCCACAGGTGTATAAATCAAGCACTAGGCATGCAGACGCTTCTACAAACATGTGTGAAAGAATGGGTCGCTCTCAGGAGCTCAGTGAACTCAAGCGTGGTACCGTGATAGGTTGCCACCTGTGCAATAAGTCCATTCATGAAATTTCACTACTAAATATTCCACGCTCAACTGTTAGTGGCATTATAACAAAGTGGAAGCAATTGGGAACAACAGCAACTCAGCCATGAAGTGATAGGCCACGTAAAATCACAGAGCGGGGTCAGCACATGCTGAGGGTCACAGTGCACAGAAGTCGGCAACTTTCTGCCGAGTCAATAGCTACAGACCTCCAAACTTCATTCAGATTAGCTCAAAAACAGTGTGTAGAGAGCTTCATGGAATGGGTTTCCATGGCTGAGCAGCTCATCCAAGCCTTACATCACCAAGTGCAATGCAAAGCATCGGATGCAGTAGTGTAAAGCAGTGGAGACTGCTCTCTGGAGTGACCAATCACGCTTCTCTGTCTGGCAATCCGATGGACGAGTCTGGGTTTGGCAGTTGCCAGGAAAACGGTACTTGCCTGACTGCACTGTGCCAAGTGTAAAGTTTGGTGGAGGGGGGATTATGGTGTGGGGTTGTTTTTCAGGGGTTGGCCTCTTAGTTCCAGTAAAAGGAACTCTTAATGCTTCAGCATATCAAGACATTTTGGACAATTTCATGCTCCTAACTTTGCGGGAACAGTTTGGGGATGGCCCAGTGCACAAAGCAATTGGTGAATCTCATGTGAGTGACAGGTTGCCCCGCCTTCACACCAGTAAACACGTCATCAGAGAAGAGATTTATGATTGATTATGAAGGCATATAATAAAAAGATAAATCATTTATAATTAATACTGCAATATTCCATAAAAAAACACAAAGAAAACAATAATTGTCGGTTTTGTTTTCATGGTGATTTTAAGTGCTCTAACTGTCCCTCCAATTTAACCCCTATCTATGATATCTGTCAAAAAATAGGGACATTGTATGTGTGATATTCAAGTAATAACTCACATAACCTTTAACCTTTATGAGCTGACCTTTAACCTCTACAATAAGAGTTGTCTCATCTCTGATCTACTTTCACTACCTGTTGACCTTTAAAAATATAAATTAATCCGAAATATTTGCTAATTCGACTAGTGCAGCATCTCTGACCTTTCACTGCTGCCGATCCTTTAGAAGTTAGAGGAATTGAGAGTGTTTTTGTTGTGTGTGTGTGTGTGTGGAGGAGAGACCACTGAAGTCTGAGAAAATAAACAAATGCAAACAGGACAAACTGATCAATGCTGTGCTGAGTTCATGCAGGGGACATGTGAGACTCACCAAAGACTGGCTTAACCAGCACAAAGACCTGCAGGAGCCCTGTGTGTGTGTCAGTGTGTGTGTGTGTGTGGTGCTCGTATTCGGGGTATGTGAGATAAATGAACATCTGTGAAAGTATGAATGCATGTGAAGAGTGTGCCACAGTGTGTGTGTGTGTGTGTCAGATGAGACACTATTGCCTGGTCAATTAAACCACTATCTTACATTGATCATATCCACATCAAAGCACCTTCCTTAAATCCCGGCCCTTTTTTCCAGACATCTGGTGTATTGATATCAAACTGTCCTCTGAGACAGAAATGTTCAACTGAAGCCGATAGTTTTTTTCCAGAGAGGAGCTTTTGTGACCCAACCTTCCACACCCAGGAGTGAAGCGGAGAGGGATTACGTGCTATAAACATTTTGAAGTTGTTAGTGACTTCACACACAGCTCTACAATGCATTGTAATGATGTATCATGATGCACAATACAACAATTAAAAAGATAGTTCACCCTAAAATGGAAAATTCATGGAAATTTCAATGGCTTTCAGCTCAGGGGACTGAGGAGGCCACTTGAAGACACGTGTTTGGGATTGTTATCATGTTGGAAAATACGCATTTGCTCTTCAAACAGTCCCTCCATACTTGGCTACATTGTGTTCAGCAGGATTCCCAAGTATTGGTCTATTTTCAAAGTGCCAGCAACTTTGAAGATCCTTCCAACACCCACTGCAGACATGCGTCCCCAATACATTATGCTTCCCCTGCCGTGTGTAAAAGCACCACGCATGCATTTGGTATTAAAACACTCGATCGTCTCCAACGAACATACCAATGAAAGGTTATTAATACTGACTTGTCGGACTGCAGAACATGACTCAGATCTTCCATACTCCAAACTTTATGTTCTTTGGCAAATGCAAATGAGCAATATCCGAGAACCATTGACCAGATTCAGCCCTTTATCCTCTTAGGTTGCTCCTTCCATCTCTGCACTTTTACTAAAACCCACAAAATAGCATCTAATAATAAAGCTAATGCATGCAGAACAGTGATTTATAGGCTGGGAATAATGAGTGTAATGAGAGTAATACATTAGTTTTACACTCCAGGCACAACTTCACACCATGCAAACAATATATTTAATAAATGTCTAATAAAAAAGTCAAATAATTTTGACAACTATATATATATATATATATATATATATATATATATATATATATATATATATATATATATATATAAAGTGCTGTCAAAATGAACAATGCGAATGCGATTCATTTGTAATTAATGCATTCAAAATATTTAACGCATCCATTTTTTTCCCGATCATCCTTTGCCTAGCGTTACATTAAATGATCACGCTCTTATTCATGCAAATGCTTTTAAACCATTCAAGAGCGACTAGACAAGAGAACGCGCTGTCTGTGAATGTCCTGACTAAACACACACACGACGCACAGAAAGACGCGCGCCAGGATCCAGTTCTCTTTCATGCTTGAACGAACAATTACACACAGAATTATGATTAAGTATCCTCATAAGAGCAGTCTTAAATTAGTTAAATAATGCCTCAAATTAACTTAGAGTTGTGAGAAAATGAGATACGTGTGACAGCGCGTCAGATCTTAAAGTGACAGCGCGTCAGATATTAAAGTGACAGCATCAGATCTTAAAGTGACAGCATATCAGATCTTAAAGTGACAGCGCATCAGATCTTAAAGTGACAGCGCGTCAGATATTAAAGTGACAGCATCAGATCTTAAAGTGACAGCATATCAGATCTTAAAGTGACTGCATCAGATCTGTGCATCAGATCTTAAAGTGACTGCATCAGATCTGTGCATCAGATCTTAAAGTGACAGCATATCAGATCTTAAAGTGACAGCGCGTCAGATCTTAAAGTGACAGCATATCAGATCTTAAAGTGACAGCGCGTCAGATCTTAAAGTGACAGTGCATCAGATCTTAAAGTGACAGCGCGTCAGATCTTAAAGTGACTGCATCAGATCTGTGCATCAGATCTTAAAGTGACAGCACGTCTGATCTTAAAGTAACAGCATATCAGATCTTAAAGTGACAGTGCATCAGATCTTAAAGTGACAGCGCGTCAGATCTTAAAGTGACAGTGCATCAGATCTTAAAGTGACAGCACGTCAGATCTTAAAGTGACTGCATCAGATCTGTGCATCAGATCTTAAAGTGACAGCACGTCTGATCTTAAAGTAACAGCATATCAGATCTTAAAGTGACAGTGCATCAGATCTTAAAGTGACAGCGCGTCAGATCTTAAAGTGACAGTGCATCAGATCTTAAAGTGACAGCATATCAGATCTTAAAGTGACAGCGCGTCAGATCTTAAAGTGACAGCATATCAGATCTTAAAGTGACAGCGCGTCAGATCTTAAAGTGACAGTGCATCAGATCTTAAAGTGACAGCGCGTCAGATCTTAAAGTGACTGCATCAGATCTGTGCATCAGATCTTAAAGTGACAGCACGCGTCTGATCTTAAAGTAACAGCATATCAGATCTTAAAGTGACAGTGCATCAGATCTTAAAGTGACAGCGCGTCAGATCTTAAAGTGACAGTGCATCAGATCTTAAAGTGACAGCACGTCAGATCTTAAAGTGACTGCATCAGATCTGTGCATCAGATCTTAAAGTGACAGCACGTCTGATCTTAAAGTAACAGCATATCAGATCTTAAAGTGACAGTGCATCAGATCTTAAAGTGACAGCGTCAGATCTTAAAGTGACAGTGCATCAGATCTTAAAGTGACAGTGCATCAGATCTTAAAGTGACAGCGTCAGATCTTAAAGTGACAGTGCATCAGATCTGTGCGTCAGATCTTAAAGTGACAGCACGTCAGATCTTAAAGTGACAAGTCAGATCTTAAAGTGACAGCACGTCAGATCTTAAAGTGACAGCGCGTCAGATCTTAAAGTGACAGCACGTCAGATCTTAAAGTGACAGCACGTCAGATCTTAAAGTGACTGCATCAGATCTGTGCATCAGATCTTAAAGTGACAGCACGTCTGATCTTAAAGTAACAGCATATCAGATCTTAAAGTGACAGTGCATCAGATCTTAAAGTGACAGTCAGATCTTAAAGTGACAGCGTCAGATCTTAAAGTGACAGCGCGTCAGATCTTAAAGTGACAGCGCGTCAGATCTTAAAGTAACAGCACGTCAGATCTTAAAGTGACAGCACGTCTGATCTTAAAGTGACAGGGCATCAAATCTTAAAGTGACAGCGCGTCAGATCTTAAAGTGACAGGGCATCAGATCTTAAAGTGACAGGGCATCAGATCTCTGCATCAGATCTTAAAGTGACAGCATATCAGATCTTAAAGTGACTGCATCAGATCTGTGCATCAGATCTTAAAGTGACAGTGCATCAGATCTTAAAGTGACTGCATCAGATCTTAAAGTGACAGCATATCAGATCTTAAAGTGACAGCGCGTCAGATCTTAAAGTGACAGTGCATCAGATCTTAAAGTGACAGCGCGTCAGATCTTAAAGTGACTGCATCAGATCTGTGCATCAGATCTTAAAGTGACAGCACGTCTGATCTTAAAGTAACAGCATATCAGATCTTAAAGTGACAGCGCGTCTGATCTTAAAGTAACAGCATATCAGATCTTAAAGTGACAGTGCATCAGATCTTAAAGTGACAGCGCGTCAGATCTTAAAGTGACAGTGCATCAGATCTTAAAGTGACAGCATATCAGATCTTAAAGTGACACAGATCTTAAAGTGACAGCATATCAGATCTTAAAGTGACAGCGCGCGTCAGATCTTAAAGTGACAGTGCATCAGATCTTAAAGTGACAGCGTCAGATCTTAAAGTGACTGCATCAGATCTGTGCATCAGATCTTAAAGTGACAGCACGTCTGATCTTAAAGTAACAGCATATCAGATCTTAAAGTGACAGTGCATCAGATCTTAAAGTGACAGCGCGTCAGATCTTAAAGTGACAGTGCATCAGATCTTAAAGTGACAGCACATCAGATCTTAAAGTGACTGCATCAGATCTGTGCATCAGATCTTAAAGTGACACACGTCTGATCTTAAAGTAACAGCATATCAGATCTTAAAGTGACAGTGCATCAGATCTTAAAGTGACAGCGCGTCAGATCTTAAAGTGACAGTGCATCAGATCTTAAAGTGACAGTGCATCAGATCTTAAAGTGACAGCGCGTCAGATCTTAAAGTGACAGTGCATCAGATCTTAAAGTGACAGCGCGTCAGATCTTAAAGTGACAGCACGTCAGATCTTAAAGTGACAGCGCGTCAGATCTTAAAGTGACAGCGCATCAGATCTTAAAGTGACAGCGTCAGATCTTAAAGTGACAGCACGTCAGATCTTAAAGTGACAGCACGTCAGATCTTAAAGTGACTGCATCAGATCTGTGCATCAGATCTTAAAGTGACAGCACGTCTGATCTTAAAGTAACAGCATATCAGATCTTAAAGTGACAGTGCATCAGATCTTAAAGTGACAGCGCGTCAGATCTTAAAGTGACAGCACGTCAGATCTTAAAGTGACAGCGCGTCAGATCTTAAAGTGACAGCGTCAGATCTTAAAGTAACAGCACGTCAGATCTTAAAGTGACAGCACGTCTGATCTTAAAGTGACAGGGCATCAAATCTTAAAGTGACAGCGCGTCAGATCTTAAAGTGACAGGGCATCAGATCTTAAAGTGACAGGGCATCAGATCTTAAAGTGACTGCATCAGATCTTAAAGTGACAGCATATCAGATCTTAAAGTGACTGCATCAGATCTGTGCATCAGATCTTAAAGTGACAGTGCATCAGATCTTAAAGTGACTGCATCAGATCTTAAAGTGACAGCATATCAGATCTTAAAGTGACAGCGCGTCAGATCTTAAAGTGACAGTGCATCAGATCTTAAAGTGACAGCGCGTCAGATCTTAAAGTGACTGCATCAGATCTGTGCATCAGATCTTAAAGTGACAGCACGTCTGATCTTAAAGTAACAGCATATCAGATCTTAAAGTGACAGTGCATCAGATCTTAAAGTGACAGCGCGTCAGATCTTAAAGTGACAGTGCATCAGATCTTAAAGTGACAGTGCATCAGATCTTAAAGTGACAGCGCGTCAGATCTTAAAGTGACAGTGCATCAGATCTTAAAGTGACAGCGCGTCAGATCTTAAAGTGACAGCACGTCAGATCTTAAAGTGACAGCGCGTCAGATCTTAAAGTGACAGCACGTCAGATCTTAAAGTGACTGCATCAGATCTGTGCATCAGATCTTAAAGTGACACGTCTGATCTTAAAGTAACAGCATATCAGATCTTAAAGTGACAGTGCATCAGATCTTAAAGTGACAGCGCGTCAGATCTTAAAGTGACAGCACGTCAGATCTTAAAGTGACTGCATCAGATCTGTGCATCAGATCTTAAAGTGACAGCACGTCTGATCTTAAAGTAACAGCATATCAGATCTTAAAGTGACAGCACGTCTGATCTTAAAGTAACAGCATATCAGATCTTAAAGTGACAGTGCGTCAGATCTTAAAGTGACAGCACATCAGATCTTAAAGTGACAGCGCGTCAGATCTTAAAGTGACAGCGCGTCAGATCTTAAAGTGACAGGGCATCAGATCTTAAAGTGACAGCGCGTCAGATCTTAAAGTGACAGCACGTCAGATCTTAAAGTGACAGCACGTCAGATCTTAAAGTGACAGCGCATCAGATCTTAAAGTGACAGTGCATCAGATCTTAAAGTGACAGCATATCAGATCTTAAAGTGACTGCATCAGATCTGTGCATCAGATCTTAAAGTGACAGCGCATCAGATCTTAAAGTGACAGCGCGTCAGATCTTAAAGTGACAGCGCATCAGATCTTAAAGTGACAGTGCGTCAGATATTAAAGTGACAGCATCAGATCTGTGCATCAGATCTTAAAGTGACAGCATCAGATCTGTGCATCAGATCTTAAAGTGACAGTGCATCAGATCTTAAAGTGACAGGGCATCAGATCTTAAAGTGACTGCATCAGATCTTAAAGTGACAGCATATCAGATCTTAAAGTGACAGTGCATCAGATCTTAAAGTGACAGCGCGTCAGATCTTAAAGTGACTGCATCAGATCTGTGCATCAGATCTTAAAGTGACAGCACGTCTGATCTTAAAGTAACAGCATATCAGATCTTAAAGTGACAGTGCGTCAGATCTTAAAGTGACAGCACGTCAGATCTTAAAGTGACAGCACATCAGATCTTAAAGTGACAGCGCGTCAGATCTTAAAGTGACAGCGCGTCAGATCTTAAAGTGACAGGGCGTCAGATCTTAAAGTGACAGCGCGTCAGATCTTAAAGTGACAGCGCGTCAGATCTTAAAGTGACAGCACGTCAGATCTTAAAGTGACAGCGCGTCAGATCTTAAAGTGACAGGGCATCAGATCTTAAAGTGACAGCGCATCAGATCTTAAAGTGACAGCGCATCAGATCTTAAAGTGACAGCATGTCAGATCTGCGCATCAGATCTTAAAGTAACAGCATATCAGATCTTAAAGTAACAGCGCGTCAGATCTTAAAGTGACAGCACGTCAGATCTTAAAGTGACAGCGCATCAGATCTTAAAGTGACAGCGCATCAGATCTTAAAGTGACAGCATATCAGATCTTAAAGTGACTGCATCAGATCTGTGCATCAGATCTTAAAGTGACAGCGTGTCAGATCTTAAAGTGACAGCGCGTCAGATCTTAAAGTGACAGGGCATCAGATCTTAAAGTGACAGCGCATCTGATCTTAAAGTGACAGCGCATCTGATCTTAAAGTGACAGGGCATCAGATCTTAAAGTGACAGCGCATCAGATCTTAAAGTGACAGCGCATCAGATCTTAAAGTGACAGTGCATCAGATCTTAAAGTGACAGCACGTCAGAGCTGCGCATCAGATCTTAAAGTGACAGCACGTCTGATCTTAAAGCGTAACAGCATATCAGATCTTAAAGTAACAGTCAGATCTTAAAGTGACAGCACGTCAGATCTTAAAGTGACAGCACGTCAGATCTTAAAGTGACAGCACGTCAGATCTTAAAGTGACAGCGCATCAAATCTTAAAGTGACAGCACGTCAGATCTTAAATCTTAAAGTGACAGGGCATCAGATCTTAAAGTGACAGGGCATCAGATCTTAAAGTGACAGCACATCAGATCTTAAAGTGACAGCACGTCAGATCTTAAAGTGACAGCGCATCAGATCTTAAAGTGACAGCACGTCAGATCTTAAATCTTAAAGTGACAGGGCATCAGATCTTAAAGTGACAGGGCATCAGATCTTAAAGTGACAGCACATCAGATCTTAAAGTGACAGCACGTCTGATCTTAAAGTAACAGCATATCAGATCTTAAAGTAACAGCTCGTCAGATCTTAAAGTGACAGCGCATCAGATCTTCAAGTGACAGCGCATCAGATCTTCAAGTGACAGCGCATCTGATCTTAAAGTGACAGCGCATCTGATCTTAAAGTGACAGGGCATCTGATCTTAAAGTGACAGCATATCAGATCTTAAAGTGACAGCGCATCAGATCTTAAAGTAACAGCTTGTCAGATCTTAAAGTGACAGCGCATCTGATCTTAAAGTGACAGCGCATCTGATCTTAAAGTGACAGCATATCAGATCTTAAAGTGACAGCGCATCAGATCTTAAAGTGACAGCGCATCAGATCTTAAAGTGACAGTGCATCAGATCTTAAAGTGACAGCACGTCAGAGCTGCGCATCAGATCTTAAAGTGACAGCACGTCTGATCTTAAAGTAACAGCATATCAGATCTTAAAGTAACAGCGCGTCAGATCTTAAAGTGACAGCACGTCAGATCTTAAAGTGACAGCACGTCAGATCTTAAAGTGACAGCACGTCAGATCTTAAAGTGACAGCGCATCAAATCTTAAAGTGACAGCACGTCAGATCTTAAATCTTAAAGTGACAGGGCATCAGATCTTAAAGTGACAGGGCATCAGATCTTAAAGTGACAGCACATCAGATCTTAAAGTGACAGCACGTCAGATCTTAAAGTGACAGCGCATCAGATCTTAAAGTGACAGCACGTCAGATCTTAAATCTTAAAGTGACAGGGCATCAGATCTTAAAGTGACAGGGCATCAGATCTTAAAGTGACAGCACATCAGATCTTAAAGTGACAGCATCTGATCTTAAAGTAACAGCATATCAGATCTTAAAGTAACAGCTCGTCAGATCTTAAAGTGACAGCGCATCAGATCTTCAAGTGACAGCGCATCAGATCTTCAAGTGACAGCGCATCTGATCTTAAAGTGACAGCGCATCTGATCTTAAAGTGACAGGGCATCTGATCTTAAAGTGACAGCATATCAGATCTTAAAGTGACAGCGCATCAGATCTTAAAGTAACAGCTTGTCAGATCTTAAAGTGACAGCGCATCTGATCTTAAAGTGACAGCGCATCTGATCTTAAAGTGACAGCATATCAGATCTTAAAGTGACAGCGCATCAGATCTTAAAGTGACAGCGCATCAGATCTTAAAGTGACAGTGCATCAGATCTTAAAGTGACAGGTCATCAGCTCTTCAAGTGACAGCGTGTCAGATCTTAAAGTGACAGGTCATCAGCTCTTCAAGTGACAGCGCATCAGATCTTAAAGTGACAGTGCATCAGATCTTAAAGTGACAGCGCGTCAGATCTTAAAGTGACAGTGCATCAGATCTTAAAGTGACAGCGCGTCAGATCTTAAAGTGACAGCGCGTCAGATCTTAAAGTGACAGGTCATCAGCTCTTCAAGTGACAGCGTGTCAGATCTTAAAGTGCATCAGATCTTAAAGTGATCCTGTTAGACAGGAAGGCCACAGGTAAATATGACATTTATTATAATGGGTTTATGTGAGGATTATTTTAAGTTCACTTAAATTAAAAGTAATTTAAAAGTTTTAAAAGCCTAATAAATGTTGAAATTTATATAGCTTTCTGTTACACTTTGATGTTGGCTATAATTAATGTAAAAAAATCATTTTCATAGAGATATCTAGAGATGATATAGCTGTATTAGTATCCTTCATTCACCAAAATATGCTATTACAACACATATTTAAAATATGCTGTCTTTAAATTGTTTCTACATTATTTTTAATTTCATTAAATATATATATATATATATATATATATATATATATAAAAGCATGTTATAGTACTGCAAATGCTGTTAATGAAAATATATGTCTGGTGTAAATTTAAAGTAGTTTTTATGGAATCGCCTGCCTTTGTTTTGCATGTCTATAATTATTACATAAGCCTGTTCAGAAATAGTGCTCTATGAAAATGCTTTGCCCAATATAACAGAGAAGTTATTCAGGCGAGACTAAACCTGCTGCTCCGAGACAACACTGAGAGGTGCATTTACAAAGAGATTGTTCCTTTATCTGTGAATGTGTGCAAACTTACAACCACAACACACACACACACACACACACACACACACACACACACACACACACACACACACACACACACACACACACACACACACACACACACACAGGCTTGTCGTAACCTGTGCCCCTTCTGTCTGGCCTGAAGTAACATGCAGAGAGTATTTTGGTTGTAGTTCCATTGTGGCTTCCTGCTGAACTGTGGCCTCAACACCCCCTTTACTTCCTCTATTGCCCCTGACGTACTTCCTGCCTCCAGTTTGACTCTTTCCACACACTCTTTCTAATGTGTGACAGCAATGAAGCTGCTTTCACACCTCTGTTTCTGTCCATCTTTTCTTGTTCCTCTGCGCATATATTTCACATTGGCATGAAGTCATCATGTGCGGCCCAAAGCGACCTCCACTGCACGTCTGACCCCAGAGCGGGCCAGAGAGCGCAAGCAGCATTACTGCTGGTTTGTGCGGTATTGAGCTGTCTGGAAGAGTCTCAATGCCAAGAAAACAGGAATGCAAAACTACGGCGGTTTGTAAGTGAGGGTGGATTATGTAAGAAAGTCAGGGAAATAGACTATCCATTTCAGGGAGAAACAGGCAGGCTGTGATGGGTATATGTGAGTGTGTCTACACGTTTTATCTCGTCTTTGTGATGTTAGAGGACACAATCTGAAACTATATGTTTAAAGGATTAGTTCACTTCAAAATGAATATTGCCTGATAATTTATTCACTTCCATCTCATCCAAGATGTTCATGTCTTTCTTTCTCCAGTCGAAAAGAAATTACGTTTTTTGAGGAAAACATTCCAGGATTTTTCTCCACATAATGGACTTCAATGGGAACCAACGGTTGAAGGTCCAAATCAATGCAGTTTCAAAGGAAGGGCTTCAGAGGCTCTGCACGATCCCAGAGGAATAGGGTCTGATCTAGCCAAACCATCGGTCATTTAAAAAAAAAAAAAAAGTATATACTTTTTAACCTAAATTGCTCATCTTGCGCTGCTGAAATGTGCCGTGGATTGTGTAATCACGTCGGAAAGGTCACGCTAGACGTAGACAGACGTTCCGCCCCAAGTGAACGTGCGAGGACTAATACAAACGCCCTTTACCAAAAAACACTCCATCTTCAACCTCAAAATCTTCCGACATCGTTGCTTTACCTTTTTTTGCTAAAGGACGTTTGTATTAATCTTCACACGAGCGCTTTGTAAACTTCCGCCTACGTCTAGCGTGACCGCTCTGACGTGATTACATAATCACCTTCAACCGTTGGTTCCCATTGAAGTCCATTATGTGGAGAAAAATCCTGGAATGTTTTCCTCAAACTTAATTTCTTTTCGACTGTAGAAAGAAAGACACGAACATTTTGGATGAGATGGGGGGTGAGTAAAATATCAGGAAATTTCATTTTGAAGTGAACTAATCTATTAAGACAAAAAATAGCTTGTGCTATGCCAGCGTATCACATTGTGACAGCTCTCATTTTAAACAATTTATCATGCATAGTGCTGATAATATGAAAATCAAAGTAAAAAAATAAAAGTACCATATATTTAAAACATAGAATAAATAAAATCAAAACATTTATTTAAAGGCCTTTATTGGAATCCTGCAGCAGCAACTGTGATTGGATAGGAGAAAAAAATGGCTACATTTCATTCCTTTTTGGACGTTTTTGACCTGGCAACCCTGTTTTAAAGCATTGTTGCAGATGTGAAGGCTGTTCAACTTATGGAAAACTGTCAACTGCAGCGACGTATGACGTAGAGGAAGCATTTGAATGGCAAGAGGCGTTACACTTTCTTCGTAAGTTGAATACAAAGCTAGATATTTTCCTTTATAGCATGTTAAATATTTCATACACAAACCCATTGATTTGCTTCAGAAGGCCTTTGGCCCTGTGGATTTGCGCTACGCCACTGCCTTAAGGTTCGCAGATGTACCTGTTGGAAGCCCAGTGACAGCTTTTGTACCTTTTTCTCCTGAGAGTATAGTAGTTCCTTAAGGGTGCATATCACTACTCTAAAGTGCACCTTTTAAGGGTAGATAAGGTGCAAAGTTGTCCTTCTAAAGTACTGCACCGGTGACAAGTTGTTGTATCCCCTAAAGGTACAATTTGTGACTTTTTTTCTGAAGGCAACATACTGCTACCTTTACTCAAACTCTAAGCTGGCATCACATGTCCTTTGAGGCAAAGCCAATCACAGAATGTGCTGAAAAACTCATCCAAGATGGTGGACAAGTAAAGAGCAATGCAGATTATGCATATAATATATAAACGAGTACAAAGACATTTTTATCACTCATAACTTTGGGAGAGAAATAACGCAGACACTGGACAAGTATGAATCTTTCCAGTGTGCACGTGTCAGGCACACGTTATCAATTTGAGTCTACTTTGAAAGGCTATGAGTTCGACTAGAGCCCCTTTCACACATACCGTCTTTACTGATCAATGACCGGTTTCAGAGACATGCTGCTCACATTCAGAATCTTGAAATGATGGCTTTTATTCAGAGTTTTGTGAACATAACACATGAGATATTATGTGATTTCACTTCAAAACACATTTCTCAGTTCAAACATGAGGAAACAACACAGTGTGTCTTTTAATAGTTTAATATTTCCCTAAATACTGATGTGCAATAGATTATTAAGGGATATAATATCAGAACTAGGCAAAAAATAAGCCGTGGAGTGTAGGCCAGAGGTCAAAGTTCAGCTGCAGGTGTTCTTTAGTCCTTGTGGTTTTGTGTGAGGAACTGAAGTGAAGCCACTGGGCCAGCCAGACCAAACCTCTGAACAAATGCCTGCGGATCCCAGTTACCTAGAAAAACAGCAGCAAAGCCTCTCAATGCTCTCGCTCAACGGTCCACATGAAACACAGCATCAACCTTTCTACAGGAGCCACACAACATCCTGCTCCCATATGACCTCCAACAAGAACAGCAGCACAGGGAAAAAGAAAGATCTTTCAGATATACGTGTTTAATTAGTTTATATAAATAAATAAACAACTGTTTTGTTTGTTATTATTGTTGCTGTACATGTTTAAATAAATCATTATTTATATATAATAAATTATTGTTGTTATTTGTTTCTTTTTGCTGTACATAAATAAATCAATAAAATATTATTATTATCATTATTGGTTTTATTTTAGTTTTTTGCTGTACAAAAATCAATTAAATATTATTATTATTGCTATTGTTTAAATTTTTGCTGTACAAAAATAAATCAATAAAATATTATTATTATTATTATTGCATTTTTTGCTGTACATAAATCAATCAATAAAAACAAAATAAATGTTGTTTATTGCCCATCATGTGCGACATCATGTGTCCCTTTAATTCTTCTCTGTACTTTTCACGAGTTCTGATGTGACTGAGCTACTCTGGCTAAACGTTTCAATGTAGTTGTAACAAATGGTAAACGAACGTGTTTAACGGAGAATCTTGTAATGCCGCACGTGTCTCAGGGCCTCGGTGGGCTGTGAATCACTGCGAGCGTCTCATCTCTAAATAAAACACACAGCCTGTCACAGTGCTGGAGGTGGCAACATGAGAGAGAGCGTTTTGGCAGGACAACCAGATAAATACCAGACGCAACTCCGGCTGCTATGACAATATCACTTCTCCAATTCCGGCAATAATCACATTCCTAAAAGCAAATGTGAAATCACAATTTGGAATAAAGCGCCAACAAACTGCGTCCAAGAAGGTTTAAAGTTCTGAATTTGGAGAATCTTGAACTGTTGTTTGGTTTATATCAAGCAAACTGCACCTGGGGATATCTTTGTAATAACTGGGGAGTTATTGAGAGATTTTTCTAAATAAATAAAGTACTTTGAGCCTCCAGCCAATCAAAAGCATATAGTAGAATTAAAGAATTAAAATACTCATTTAAAATGTAAATTTCTTCCGCCATCAGCGTGCACAGACAAACACGCGGCCGAGGCGGAAATGCTGTAGTGGTGAGAAGGGAAACCCCGTCCGTGCACACAGCACAGCGCACCACATCCTGGAAAGATCAAATGTGACAGTGTGTACACTTGTTTGTATGTTTGAATGCAAGTGAGTGTGAGAGTATACAAGTGTGATTTTAAAGGAAAATGTCATTGATGCTTCCCCCGCTGGTTGTGGCCACGTTATGGCTCACCAGACACTGTCTATGAACAACCAGAGCACCATTTGACATTACAATTATGTGTTGTGTCACATGCTTTTATCCAAAGCAACTTCAAGGTCTGTACACTTCAGCAAGTTTGTACCCCTGGAATTAAACTTATGACCCAAAAAACAGGATACTACACTCTAAAAAATGCTGGTTTGGTTAAAAACAAGCCAAGCTGGGTTGAAAATGGACAAACCCAGAAATTGGGTTGTTTTAGGCAAGCATTTTGCCTAAAACAACCCAATGCTGGGTTTGTCCACTTTCAACCCAGCTTGGCTTGTTTTTAACCCAGCATTTAACCCAAGTGTAGACACTTAAAGGGATAGTTCACCCAAAATGACCACCATCTACCCTTGTGAAAAATAACGATGTTTACTTCAAATCTCTGGTGCTGCCTGCGTGGCAGTCAAACATTACTGAAGCTAATGTCCCTCCAAGGAAAGTAATGGACTATATTTTAGTTCGATGTTGTTGTTGTTTTATTTTTTATCTAATATTTTGTATTTTTAGGTGATTTTATGGTAGTTATGGAATAGTCAT
This sequence comes from Paracanthobrama guichenoti, assembly GCA_018749465.1. Taxonomy (NCBI): domain Eukaryota; kingdom Metazoa; phylum Chordata; class Actinopteri; order Cypriniformes; family Gobionidae; genus Paracanthobrama; species Paracanthobrama guichenoti. The sequence continues at coordinate 38,560,620 of CM031950.1, read as the reverse complement.
GATCAATTTATTACCTGTTAACCTTTTTTTTTTTTTTTTTTTTTTTTTAAAGATACTTAAACTGTATCTTAAATGCTTTGGAGCACAGACTGAACTTTTGGTCTCTTTTTTAAAGAAGAGACTCTGTAGATTATTGCTGAAGTGAACTAAAAAGAAGTTTGAGTTTATTATTATGGAAAATGCACAATATATTGAAATTTAATCTAAAACTGTCAGAAAATGAAAGTCATAAATCTAAACAAGTTGTGCTCCAAATGTGAGGTAGATATCTCAAAAAATGAGCTTTCAGTAAGATATTGTTTGGGTGCAGTACCAAGCGCTTCCACTAGATGAAATGTGTCTCCCATTCATTTCCAATGTTCTCATTTTTGACTGCGAGCAATACAAGTGTGACTATTAACCTTCTGGAATCATGTCCATGTTTTTGTGTGTGTGTGTGTGTGTGTGTGTGTGTGTGTGTGTGTGTGTGTGTGTGCGCGTGGGTGTGTTCACACAGGAAGTGCCAAACCTTTACCATGTTTCGTGCCATTCTGATGAAGTAAAAACAAAAACTAGAATTGACTGAACAGCACCAGAGCATTAAAAACCCCTGTACACTTCAACCATATTAAACCATCTTTAACCAAAGACAATACAGGCATACTTAAGTTCTACTTAAGTGGGTAAAAAACATCTAAAGTTCAGCTAATAGCATTTAATATAATTTTAAACTGTAATACATTTTTGGTTACACTTTATTTTTCAGTGTCATTGTTACAGATGTTACATTTATTTACTATAGTAATAACAGTAAATTATGCAGAATTACATGCAACTAACCCTCAACCAAACCCTACTACTACCATAACCCTATAAGTACATGTTGTTAATTAATATTACTCAATACTTAAATATACACTGATCAGTCATAACATTATGACCACCTTCCTAATATTGTGTTGGTCCCATCCCCCCCTCCCTCCCAGCCCTGACCCGTCGAGGCATGGACTCCACTAGACCCCTGAAGGTGTGCTGTAGTATCTGGCACCAAGATGTTAGCAGCAGATCCTTTAAGTCCTGTAAGTTGCGAGGCGGGGCCTCCATGGATTGGGCTTGTTTGTTCAGCAGATCCCACAGATCCTCGATTGAACTGAGATCTGGAGAATTTGGAGGTCAAGTCAACACCTCAGACTCGTTGTTGTGCTCCTCACACCATTCCTGAAGCATTTTTGCTTTGTGTCAGGAGCATTATCCTGCTGAAAGAGCCACAGCCACCAGGGAATACCGTTTCCATGAAAGGGTGTACATGGTCTGCAACAATGCTTAGGTAGGTGGTACGTGTCAAAGTAACATCCACATGGATGACAGGACCCAAGGTTTCCCGGCAGAACATTGCCCAAAGCATCACACTGCCTCCGCCGGCTTGCCTTCTTCCCATAGTGCATCCTGGTGCCATGTGTTCCCCAGGTAAGTGACGCACACGCACCCGGCCAAAAAGCCCCCCGTAGGTATTCACCTTCATGTAGTTCCAAACTTGTATAACCGGAACACAAAAGAAGATATTTTAAAAATGTCCCAGTATGTTTTGTTCATGCAGTGAAAGTATCATCAAAATGGAGTCCAGTGTCAGATTTTTTTGAACCCGCTGACTTTCATTATATGGACAAAAACGGTTGAATCATTCTTAAAAATATAATCTTTTGTGTTCTACTCAACAAAGGAAAATCATACATGTTTGGAATTGTTCAGTGAAGATTTGTGCATAAATAAGAGTGATATAAAGTGCTGATTGTGTGTGTGTGAGTGAAAATCAAGCGTGCATATGACTCATTGTGTGTTGTGTGTGAAGATGTCAGGTTCTCTCTAATTGAGTGTTAGAAATGGAGTAAAGTGACCCAGCATTATGAGGTCATGTGACCTCTAGGCCTCTGGACCTGAGAACATGAGGAGATAATGTTCCGCCTCTGCAGATCATGATCCCTGTATGGCCCCACTACAGTCAGGGCATCGCACACACACACACACACACACACACACACACACACACACACACACACACACACACACACACACACACACCTCTGTACCTGGCATCATCATCATCAGATGTAACACATAATCAACAGACCTCATGCAGGATTTCATCTGAGGGTGAGCACATTTCTTTTAATGTTCAAAATTCATGTTCACATTTCAAGTTAATTTTCATTATAAAATTATCGTCATTTTCAAAATACTGTAAAATTCTGCAGTTAATTAGTAAGTTCCTTTATCTATACAACTGTAACAAATCTAATGGGACATGTCATGTGATTTTATAGTAAAATACTGTTAAATTTAAGTTTCTGAAAGTGAAAAAGAGTATAAATTGAAATTCCCAGAACTCCATCTGTGACACTTCAAATGTGATGCTTTTTCACTTAAATTATGTTTAGATTTTTCTTATTAGTTATGTATATTAGGGTTTTATGTTCTTTTATGTTCATCTTGTGTTAGATTATCTTGATCATGTGTTATGATGGTGTTTTGTATGTGTGTGTATGACACTGCCTGTGTACACCTTGTATCTATTAATATTTACCCCAGCATGTGGAAAAGCAGCTTGTGATTCATTATGTGGCTTTATCTCTGTGTTTTCTTGTGTGTTTTGGTGGTTGTCAGTGAATTATGAAGGTAGAAAACTGATTTTAGTCTTGTTGGTATATATCAGTTAATGGAATGTAAGCTTTTTATTGTAAATCTAAGTTCCATCCATAAATCCTAAAATGTTCCTACTATATTGTTTATGGTAATTATTATTATTAGAATTTTTTTTTTTTTTTTTTTTACAGCTTACTGTAACTATTACGCACTTAAAGGGATAGTTCACCCAAAAATTCTGTCATCATTTACTCCCCTTCACACTGTTCCAAACCTGTATGAGTTTCTTTCTTCTGCTGAACACAAAGGAAGATATTTGAAAGAATGTTTGTACGTCATTGTCGCGCCAGTTAGTTGAGTACGGAAGGTGGTCTGTCGGCATCACGTGGGTGTGCAGACAGGAAGGCGAAGACAGGCAGATACAATTCCAAACGTGATTTCATTTTAAATAAAGGCAAGACAGGTAGACGGGCATCAGCACAACACACTTCACATAGACAATACCGGACAGTGAACTGAACACATACATGATGGTGACTGATGAGTGCACAGCTGAATGTGATTAGTGTCCGTGACAACAAATGAGTGACGTACACTCACCTAAAGGATTATTAGGAACACCTGTTCAATTTCTCATTACTGCAATTATCTAATCAACCAATCACATGGCAGTTGCTTCAATGCATTTAGGGGTGTGGTCCTGGTCAAGACAATCTCCTGAACTCCAAACTGAATGTCAGAATGGGAAAGAAAGGTGATTTAAGCAATTTTGAGCGTGGCATGGTTGTTGATGCCAGACGGGCCGGTCTGAGTATTTCACAATCTGCTCAGTTACTGGGATTTTCACGCACAACCATTTCTAGGATTTACAAAGAATGGTGTGAAAAGGGAAAAACATCCAGTATGCGGCAGTCCTGTGGGCGAAAATGCCTTGTTGATGCTAGAGGTCAGAGGAGAATGGGCCGACTGATTCAAGCTGATAGAAGAGCAACTTTGACTGAAATAACCACTCATTACAACCGAGGTATGCAGCAAAGCATTTGTGAAGCCACAACACACGCAACCTTGAGGCGGATGGGCTACAACAGCAGAAGACCCCACCGGGTACCACTCATCTCCACTACAAATAGGAAAAGAGGCTACAATTTGCACAAGCTCACCAAAATTGGACAGTTGAAGACTGGAAAAATGTTGCCTGGTCTGATGAGTCTCAATTTCTGTTGAGACATTCAGATGGTAGAGTCAGAATTTGGCGTAAACAGAATGAGAACATGGATCCATCATGCCTTGTTACACTGTGCAGGCTGGTGGTGGTGGTGTAATGGTGTGGGGGATGTTTTCTTGGCACACTTTAGGCCCCTTAGTGCCAATTGGGCATCGTTTAAATGCCACGGCCTACCTGAGCATTGTTTCTGACCATGTCCATCCCTTTATGACCACCATGTACCCATTCTCTGATGGCTACTTCCAGCAGGATAATGCACCATGTCACAAAGCTCAAATAATTTCAAATTGGTTTCTTGAACATGATAATGAGTTCACTGTACTAAAATGGCCCCCACAGTCACCAGATCTCAACCCAATAGAGCATCTTTGGGATGTGGTGGAACGGGAGCTTCGTGCCCTGGATGTGCATCCCACAAATCTCCATCAACTGCAAGATGCTATCCTATCAATATGGGCCAACATTTCTAAAGAATGCTTTCAGCACCTTGTTGAATCAATGCCACGTAGAATTAAGGCAGTTCTGAAGGCGAAAGGGGGTCAAACACAGTATTAGTATGGTGTTCCTAATAATCCTTTAGGGGAGTGTAGGCAGGTGATGACAAAACATAACAAGTCCAAACTATCGTGAATGTGACAGTCGGATATATGGATATTTTTCTTACACAAACGCATTGCTTCGCTTCAGAAGGCCTTTATTAACACCCAGAGCTGTGTGGAGCAGTTATATGATGGATAGATGCACTTTTATGGACTTCAAAAACAGAGCAACATTCACT
>CM031950.1:37840998-37873498 GCA_018749465.1 Paracanthobrama guichenoti | reverse complement strand
AGGCCAGCCCATTTTCCACTGCAGCAGAGCTCCACGAGACCTGGTCACCTGAAGTCCCGGTGTCAACCAGAACAGTTTGTCAGATTCTGTCTCGAAATGGCCTCCATGGTCAAATCAGTGCCCAGAAGCCAGCACTAAACAAAAGACAATTGAAAAACCGTGTGGCATTTGCCAAGGCCCACAGCCTGCTAAAAGGATGGACGCTGGAAAAGTGGCAGAAGGTGGATTTTTCAGATGAATCTTCTGTTGAATTACACCACAGTCGCCGCAAATATTGCAGGAGACCTACTGGAGCCCGCATGGATCCGAGATTCACTCAGAAAACAGTGAAGTTTGGTGGCGGAAAAATCATGGTCTGGGGTTACATCCAGTATAAAAGTGAGAGATCTGCAGGGTGGAAGGCAACATCAATAGTCTAAAATACCAAGAAATCTTAGCTACCTCTTATATTCCCAACCATAAAAGAGGCCAAATTCTGCAGCAGGATGGTGCTCCATCGCATACTTCCATCTCCACATCAAAGTTCCTCAAGGCGAAGAAGATCAAGATGCTCCAGGATTGGCCAGCCCAGTCACCAGACATGAACATCATTGAGCATATGTGGGGTAGGATGAAAGAGGAAGCATGGCAGACGAAACCAAAGAATACTGATGAACTCTGGGAGGCATGCAAGACTGCTTTCTTTGCTATTCCTGATGACTTCATCAATAAATTGTATGAATCCTTGCCAAACCGCATGGATGCAGTCCTTCAAGCTCATGGAAGTCATACAAGATATTACATTTGGATCTCACAGCACCACTACCTAATTTGCTGACATATTTTTGTATTTGCAGTAAATTTGTTCAATTTCTGTATAGGCGACAAAACTTTTGTCTTGCCAAAATCTGACCTTTCTGTCTTGATTAAATTATAAATCTTTTTTTCAGTGAAACTAATTTATTTCAGTGCATTAAACATCATTTGGGAGGGTTTTAGCTTTTCATATGAGCTATTTCTAACACCAATTGATTAATTAAAAGTCAGGTTAATAGCAGGCGTTTCTACAAAATAGATAAGCGACAAGACTTTTGTCAGGGACTGTATATATATATGTATATTATATATATATATATATATATATATATATATATATATATATATATATAGATAGATAGATAGATAGATAGATAGATAGATAGATAGATAGATAGATAGATAGATAGATAGATAGATAGATAGATAGATAGATAGATAGATAGATAGATAGATAGATAGATTTATTTTGCAGTAGTGCTGAAAACTGAGCAATGCAGGGAAGTGTTGATATTGCTAACTAGAACTATTAAAAATAACTTTAGTCAAATGTCAAAACTTTTGATTCAAACATGTGTCATTGCTACGCCATGTGTCCAAAGTTACAAAGCTTCAGAACAAAAGCATTCCAGGTTTTTCCAGATACTATCAACATACATCTTGAGCCAGATCCTTAATTAAAGACTTTTTTGAGTTTTACATTGGTACAGCAACAGCTTGTCTCTTATGGCATATAAAAGGAAAGTAGAAGGGCAAACACTTCAAATCTGGCTTGCAGAGTTGATTAGTACATTACATTTAAAAAGAATCAGAACAAACTTTGATTAGATGAAGAGATCAGGTCCCCTTTTATTGCTTGTCTTCAGATTTGTGATTATTAGTTAGTCTTTTATTTCTATAGGCTATGATGGGGTGGGATAGACATTTTCTGTCTTGTTTGCATTGCTTTACTGATTTCTATTTTCCAATTGTTTGATTTGTTTTGATGTATTTATTAATTTATTTAAATCAATTTTAATAATATTAACATTTTGTTTTTGCATAATTCATTTAATAAATGACTTTATGAAACTGGAAGTTAGCTAAATTAATAAAAGTTTAAATAAAAGAAAAATATTAGATTAAAAACTTAACCTTGATAAACCTAAACAAATTAGAAATGCTGCCTTGGCAACCTAGTGAAATATAAGATAAGTTAAAGGACTAAAATTACTCAAACTAAAACTGAAATGGAAAAAAGCTATTATTACTACTACATTATACACAAACTTACATTTAAGTACACTACACTACAATGAAAACTGAAAATAAAAAAATAAAAACATTTTCGAGATATTAATAAATACTATAATAGTACATAAATAAATCTAAAATAACACTGATGCAGGAAATGTTTCCGGGCACTGACTCGTGGAGGAGAGGATAGGAAACAGACAGAACCTGAATCAGAATAAACAAGCGGCTGTGGTACGGTATGTGACACCAGAGCTCAAATAACATGCTTCAGGGTCGAGGTGGAATACAGACGAAAGCTCAGTGGACCATCAGATTCCTCATGAGATACTGAATTCCAGACAGGGTTCGCTGGTGTATTTCCCTTTTTACACCACACACAAGTGTTAGCTAACAACGGTGGCAGAAAACACTTACATTTGAGCATCTTGACAGCCACTTTGGTGACACGACTGGGTTTGTCTTTATCCATCCCCATAGCCTCGGCCATCATCACCTGCCCGAAGCAGCCCTCTCCAAGCGGCTTCCCAAGAACCAGCCTGAGACGCGAGCACACACAATATCAATCACAAATGCCAGGCCATTGTTGTGCGTATATGCATCTTTAGTTAGTAAATGATGAGTACAATGTGTGCATGTTACCTGTCTCTGTGTACCTCCCAGCGTGGGTCCTGGGGGAGTTCATACTCGGAGACCCCTGAGAGCATAGGGGAGCCACTGGAGGACAGACGGGAGGGGCGGACCAGCATCCCACCAGAGTGCATAGATGAGCTGGAGTCCACAGACACCTGCACGGAAATACTTCAAAATTACTCTCCACACAATACAGCAACAAAAACACACATATGAAGACAGTGATCTTGTTTGCTCATGGGTGTGTGTGAGTTACTTGCTCAGGGGGCATCTATACACACTGATGTAGAGAAACGCACTGATATTATACAACAAACATCAAGGAAAACAGACTAAATCAATCAATGTGAAAATTATTTCAAAAATTAACTAAACAAGAAATTAGTTTTAGGCATTATATTGTTTTAAACATTAAGGCCTGGTTTCACAGACAGGGCTTAGATTAAGCCATGATTAGGCTTAATTCAATTATTTCAATTATTCAATTATTCTTTTATAAATGTGCCTTAGAAAAACAACATTACTGCTGTGCATCTTGAGACAAAACAATGACACTGACATATTTTAAGATATCTCAGTGCGAGTTGCTTTCAGTTAAAACAGTTCAAACATGCATTTTAGTCTGGGTCTAGCTTAAGCCTTGTCTGTGAAACCGGGGGATAAGAGCTTTAAAACCATATGATAGATTTGTAAAGTTCACATATGGTCATAGTTACCATTGTCTTGCAAATTTTTTGTGGTCCAAATAAAAATTATTTCAATAGGAATCAACGCAAACCAAAATTTTGCGTGAAGGCGAATAATTTCCCAATGCAGGTTTTGCAATGGGTTTAAGCTGGTCAAGCAGATTCGCAGCAGCTTGGTTTGAAACTGACTTTATACACTCACCTAAAGGATTATTAGGAGCACCATACTAATACTGTGTTTGACCCCCTTTCGCCTTCAGAACTGCCTTAATTCTACGTGGCATTGATTCAACAAGGTGCTGAAAGCATTCTTTAGAAATGTTGGCCCATATTGATAGGATAGCATCTTGCAGTTGATGGAGATTTGTGGGATACACATCCAGGGCACGAAGCTCCCGTTCCACCACATCCCAAAGATGCTCTATTGGGCTGAGATCTGGTGACTGTGGGGGCAATTTTAGTACAGTGAACTCATGTTCAAGAAACCAATTTGAAATGATTCGAGCTTTGTGACATGGTGCATTATCCTGCTGGAAGTAGCCATCAGAGAATGGGTACATGGTGGTCATAAAGGGATGGACATGGTCAGAAACAATGCTCAGGTAGGCCGTGGCATTTAAATGAGGCCCAACTGGCACTAAGGGGCCTAAAGTGTGCCAAGAAAACATCCCCCACACCATTACACCACCACCACCAGCCTGCACAGTGGTAACAAGGCATGATGGATCCATGTTCTCATTCTGTTTATGCCAAATTCTGACTCTACCATCTGAATGTCTCAACAGAAATCGAGACTCATCAGACCAGGCAACATTTTTCCAGTCTTCAACTGTCCAATTTTGGTGAGCTTGTGCAAATTGTAGCCTCTTTTTCCTATTTGTAGTGGAGATGAGTGGTACCCGGTGGGGTCTTCTGCTGTTGTAGCCCATCCGCCTCAAGGTTGTGCGTGTTGTGGCTTCACAAATGCTTTGCTGCATACCTCGGTTGTAACGAGTGGTTATTTCAGTCAAAGTTGCTCTTCTATCAGCTTGAATCAGTCGGCCCATTCTCCTCTGACCTCTAGCATCAACAAGGCATTTTTGCCCACAGGACTGCCGCATACTGGATGTTCCTAATAATCCTTTAGGTGAGTGTACATCGCTGCAGGCAAAATCACTTTAATAGGAATCCACATGATCAGGAATTTCATGAGGATGAAAGATTTCCTACGCAGATGTCTCGACAGGTTCAATTTGGGCGTTGCATGGCTTGAAAGTGTTTCATACCTCGCTAGACTATTGGGAATAGATTTTAGACCATTCTGAAAAGCACAATGTGCTCTGATTGGTTGGCTGGACCAGTGTGTTGTGATTCATAACTGCCAATTTCAACACACTCCTAACTAACTCAACCAGGCCCCGCCCCTTTATTCTGTGTATGCCTTGGGTGGGAATTATTTAAATGAGTATTATTGTGATGTGTTCGTTCCCGGAAGAAAACTCAAGACTACAAAATGGAGGAGATGTTTCAGGGAGTTAAGAAACAGTGACATTGATATAGAGAATAACTCCCGCTGGAGAGACTTGGAAATTTGCAGACCTTTTCATGCTCAAACAGCAACATTACACACACACACACACACACACACACACACACACACACACACACACACACAGAGAGAGAGAAGAAAGATGAACATGTAAAAAAGCATAAGTCATCTTTAACAATAAAAAATATCTTCAAACTATATTGCGGTCCTGGATGACCCTGGAAGGTGACCTGCCTTTTTTCCCCCAGTATGTTAACCGACAGTAAGATTAACTTAAGAAACTGTTGAAATATGAAGTTTCTAAGGTTAGTGGTAAAGATATCAAACCCCCTATCTACTTTCTGTTACCTGTCTGCGCAGAGGGATGCTCTTGGCCAGCTTGTGCACAGCCAGCTGGCTGTTGAAGTCACTTTTCTTGGTCGAGCTGTGCATTTTGGCCAGCACAGCGGTCACCACCATCACACAGATAAGAAAGAAGCCCACGCAGTAGATCAGCACCTCCAGGTAGGTCTGGTTTGGCAGTTGAGTCGGGGGAATGGCTAGATTATGAAGGAAGGGAGCAATGCAAGGTGGCAAAAGAAAAGGGAATGAGTTGAATGCTAAAGGGATGATGATGTGTTTTTTGCCAGAATGAGAAATCTGCCTGTACCAGCAGATCTTGAATCTTTGACAATCACTGCAACTGACTCTTTGCTAAGTCCCGCCTTAATGTTGCCATCTGCTATGTTATTAGATACTTTTGGAGCAAAGTGTTTGAATAGCTTTGAATGGAATTTTACAGAAAATATCCCAATATTGTAAAATGTTGTTTCGAGTAGAGATCGACCGATAATCGGTTTTCCCAATATTTTCCCTGATATTTAAGCATATTTACCATAATTGGGTATCGGTTTTGTAATATCGGATTCACCAATACTTTTGCGACAGTGCACTATATTTTTTCTTTTTTTGCACTCTTTCAGACTATTGATGCAGAATTGTGTTTTGTTTTGTATGCAAGTAGGGAGTCAAATTGCAGAAATTACAGTATTTAAAAAGTGTTAAAACATTTTGTTCAGTTCAGTCCAGTTGTTATAATGGTTAAAAACAGAAATAAAACAAATAAATATTGGTTCTGTATATTGGTTATTGGGCACATAAACATGCAAATAATTGGTATCAGTAATAAAATAAAAAGAAATCTATATCGGTTGATCTCTAATTTTGAGTTAACGTCTCGCAATTCAGACTTTCTCCCAAAATGATATCTTGCAATTCTGCAGTTTTTCTCAGAATTTAGTTCATTTTGACTATTTCTATTTCTTCCGAGGTTATATGATTTTGAGTAGAGATTGACCAGCAATCGGTTTACGATACATTTCCGATATTTAAGCATTTTCTGATAATCAGGTATCAGTTTTGTAATATCGGATTCACTGACACTTTAGTGATAGTGCACTAATATATATATATATATATATGGATTTTTTTTTTTGCACTCTTTCAGACTATTTATTGATGCAGAATTGTGTTTTACAGTATTTAAAGCGTTAAATAAAACATTTTGTTCAGTGCTATTGTTATAATTGTCAAAACTGTAATAAAAAATAACGGTTCTGAGGCACATAAACATGACAATAATTGGTATCGGTTATAAAAAATAAAATAAAATAAATATTGGTTGATCTCTAATTTGAAAGTTAACATCATGCAATTTAGCCTCTTAGAATTGAGTTTGTTCTGACTTTATTTCCCACAGTTCGAGTTTATTTCATTGAGTTAACATCTTGCAATTCAGACTTTATTTCCCAGAATATGCATGTTTATTACATGCTTTTAAATAACCAAGGTGGAGTGGAGCTTAGCAAAGGGTCAATTGGAGAGAATATTTTGACCCGTGACCCTAATGGCCAGCCTGTCTAGCATTGGTATGAAGATGTACTCCACTTAATATTGTATACTATTGTATAATAATATTGTATAATATAATATGCCATGGTTAGAGTATCTGCCTGTTTATGAAGCTTGAAAAATAATCATATTAGCAGGAGACCTATTTTTGAATATACATATCCACAAACTAACTGATGCATACACACACGCACACACTCACGCACATGCACATGCACAAAACAAAAATCCTCTAAAAACAATTCTGGAGACATCGTTGTTCACGTGAATGGTGCATTGCAATGAACACAAACTCCTATTGTAGCTTCATAATTACTTCTTTCATGGATCAGGTTTCATGGCACATTCTTCTGCTTATGTGACTAGCAGGAGAAGGAAACCACTGCTCATGATACTTGGCAGCTCTAGCCACGAGATTAGGGAAAAAAAAATGGCCTTATGTAAACTCATATGAGACATTAAATTTGCAACACAAATGTAAATGTAAATTGAGAGGAATGGCTTATCTGGGTGGGTAGACAAAATCTGAGCAGGTATGGATTTCAGCAAAGTATAAATGGAGAGCTAGGTTATGGGGGTAAAATTACATGAGAAGTCTGGCGGATACAGATATTTCCTATGCTATTTGGTTGGTGTTTGTCTGCCCCAAGGCTCTGGTTCTTTATACAGAGTTTCTTTCACACAGTTCATGCACACAAAAGATATTATTGTATCATGTATACATTTCACACAGCACACAACAATGCACATGCAAATGCATCTCATTGACAGATCACTTCTCTTTGCCTTCTCTTTTAATAACTAAATGAACAATCATATATATTGTAGTGTAAACATGAAGCTCAAATGCTCCTGACTTATTATATTTACATAATGGGTTTTTTGATAAGAGTTAGGCCCACAGTGCAACATGCAAATGCAAGATCAACAGCATTCAACATCCAGAATGAAAACGTATTCTTAAATGTTGAATGTGTTTAAGACTTTGACGGACACGCATCTTGATAAATCGAATCTATTTAAACAATAGATTCACCTAAGTGAGGTATTTATCAAACCAGAGCCAAAGAGGAAATGATGTCAGCATAGTAAAATCATGCTCTTTGGGATGCTTGTCCAGTGATCAGACACACAGAAATGTTAATAGGAAACAGGGTAATCTTGAAAAACTAGGAAAAGGATTTTATAATATAAAAGTCTAAAATGGAAACAAAGCTTTGCCAAACCACTAGCCACAATGTCTCTGTTCTCAGTTGTTATTTGTTATGCATTACATAATTTGTTTTACAGTCAAACGACAGCTCTTGTTCGGAAACATCTTTAATTAGGAAACATTTATGCGACATTGTGCACAATAATCAATAGTTTCCTTTGCAGCACTTCATTTTACATCCCTGTTTTACATGTTTCTTTTGTACTTACTGTAACTTGGAACGAACTCTGAACTTAACCCTAAACTTATCCCATTTTAAGTCCAAATAGTAAACGTATATCACTCAGTACTTTCTTGTGTAAATGCACTGCAAGTACACATACTGTAAAATTAAGTGCAAACACTTTCTTTACCAATGGCATTATTTATTCGCAGTCAGCCACAAATAATTTATTATGCAAGTGAATAAATAACATGGGGTTCCCAAGAAACGTGACCCACTAGAATAAATCAGCTTTTCTAAGTCTTCAACTCATATTAGTGTAAATGATTTTCGAGTAAATATTTACTTATGTGCAGCTCTAAATTCAGTTGTAGTCAGACATAGTGGGAGGTTTGGCTTCCACTTTGATTCCACTTTTATAAAGAAAGACAACAAACATGTCATTTTGACATGCTTCAACTGACATTTCAAGTGTCAGTCAACACCCAGATGAATAACAAAAACACAAAGCAGACTCAAAGGGGCTGAAGAATGGTGCGGTTCACAAACAGTTGTTATTTGCTATAAAACCACCGCATTGCTTGTAATGAAAGTGCTCGTGTTTACTAGCACTGACAATGTCTTAACCCTCATGTTCTGTTTAAAGACTCAGAGGCTATTTTAATAACTTAAAGAAATACTGATGCTTTCACATGTTAAGATTTTCTTAAACCAATAAACAAAATGAACCATTATTGGTAATTTGTCAAATTGATCCCAAATTTAAAGGGACAGTTCTCCCAAAAATGTAATTCAGTCATTATTACTTACCCTCATTTGTGTTCTGAAGTTGAACGAAGGTCTTATGGGTTTGGAACAGCATGGGGGTGAGGAATTAATGACAGAACTTCATTTTTGGGTGAACTAACCCTTAACTACACTATATTAGACACGAGTCATATTTATGACAAGTGAATGTCCACTTTGTGCTAAAATATGGTGGTATTTTGAGTTTTCTTGGACCTCAAAGATAAAAGCAGAAAAATTCCAACAGAACATTTTGGAACATTTTCAACAGATTTTTATGGAAAGCACCACAGTGATGTGACCAAATTCAACCCACAGTGTGAACTGCAACTGTTAAGCCCAAAGTACACTTGAGTTTTGATGCAAACACTTGACGTATGTGTACAGCCGAACAGCCTTTCACTCCATAGTGTGCGCTCGTTCAGTATTTCTACAAAGTCATTTGAATGTGGCCGTCTACTGTTGCTGCGTCTCTAGTAGTTTGTTGTAATTCCATCTCATTGGGCCAGTGTTGCCGGCTTGCCGCCTTGTGGACAAACAAAATTTTGGTGCAAAAATCCTCAATGCATATGTTCGAGCTGAGCTTTTACATTGTATGTGCGGGTAGAAAAATCTCACTCCATGCATACAGTACGACCGTACTATGCTGATGATGAAATCTGCATCTCGCACACATAGAATGCATACTCTTGTGTACATGCAAAGAACTAAATATACTTTGGGCTTTAGACAGGGAGAAACATCAACCAAAAAGAGCACCACAAGAACCAAAGATACCTTTATAGACATTCAACCATGCAGAGTGATGGGAGTGGCCGATAGAGTTCCCAGCCAAGCAGGTGTACTCTCCAGAATCCTCTAAAGACACATTCCTGATCTGCAGTACCTCCATCTCCTTATCCGTAGTGTTGACGCCTGCCGTCTAGAGAAAAGAACCACAGGATGAAGCCGGAGAGATCCGGGAAAACCCACCAGAGGAGAGAAGGAGTTTTTGGATAAGGAACGGTAAAGATTCGACAACATGGAGTAAGAGAAGGGTGCTGGAGAAACACCCTTCACCGTCCTTAGAGAAAGCAGGACAGCTCCCTGATCGGAAGTGGTTCCTTTGATGACCCTGCTGAAAGATTGGTGGTTAGCTGGGAGCACACGGCTCCACCCGCTACAGACCCAACACCTGAAGACGAGGGTGACATCCACCCGCCTCCATCTCCACATGCACAAGATGGGCTACATGGAACATTACCCAGCAGAGACTGTACAGAATCGCTCTCACATACGCACGCATTCAGACAAGAAAGCAGTGGATTAGAAAGGCTAGTCAAAGAATGCGTGACAAAGAAAGAGAAATATGTGTGAGGAAGGAGGTCAGAGGTGCTGGCACTTTGCTTCAGGCGATATTATAGCACCTATTGAATTTGCTATCCCAGTGCTGTCGTCACGAGCAGTGTGCACTATTATGAACATTCAGCTATCAAAAGAAGTGGCCAGTGAGTCCTGTAGGCTAGAAAAGATCAAAACAAAAGCTGGGAAAAAGTACCCTTTTGTATTAATGGAGACTGTTTAACAGGCTCATATCATTGTTATTCTTGATCAAACACAAGCTGTTATATCTGCTGTTCAGCCCTTACTACACATTATTTATTCAGAGTGTCCATTTAAGTGCAAATGGACTACCTTATTGGCAGAGGCTATTTAGACTAACTCCACCCACTGACGTCTGATTGGGTTAGACAATATTACGGAAAATGATGGATTGCTTACAGTAGTGTACAATAGTTTAGGGGTAGGACGCGTGGCAGAAAGTTGACGCAAATCAACCAATATAGAGTTTGAATTTGCCTTTTGCCGAACTCGCTCTTTTCCAATCCCATTTCAAATCGGAAAGGCATTTCTTTTCAATAAAAATGAAGAAAATTTTCTAAAAGTGGAAATAAAGTGTCTAACGTGTTTAATAAACATGTTTATTGGTAAGAGGTAGGTGTAAGGAGGGCTTAATTGTCCCGATAACGCGGCATCCATTTAATCATTTTTAAAAATACAATATTTTGCACTATGCTATTATTGCATACCATTTGAATGTACAACAAAACTGAGGTGCAAATAGTATCCACCACTATTTATAAGTGTAAAAGGCATTTAACTACTATTTACACTTACTGCAAAGAAAATACTGCTATTTTACATAATGTGTATATAATCTATTGTGATTTAAACTGCGTAAACAGCAGCTATTTCTATTTGTACTTCGTGTACATAGCATCTATCGCTAAGAAAATATGCTATTCTCACTTTTTTAAAATTGTAAATAGCTGCCTTATTAACAGTATGCAACCAAAACTTTGAAAACCAAGTCACAGATGAATTACCTCGTAACGCTTTTTATTTGCTTTGCTTGAGAGCTCTGACTTGTGTAACCTGACCACTGCAGATTCATTTATGCGGTTGATCATTTTGCCATAACGCATAATTCTGAAACGTCACGGGTTGTCATCTCGCAATTACCGTAATTGCAACGTGGCATGAATGCAGCATATGTCATGACAGACTAATAAACTCATGCAAAAGTCATGTGACTTGAGTCAGCTATTTTTGCAGTTTCTTTTTAAAATATACAAAATATTCAAATTAAAAATACAATATAAATGTTTATTATTATGTGTTTAAACTTGATAAATACATCAAGACTATATGCCTTATATTTTATTATGAGACTTGATATTAACATGTAGAGTTCAAAATAAAGGAGAGCATGTTCAATATCATATAAATTTTTGCTGTGACATGCCAGTGGTATTTATGAGGAGAAAAGAAAGAGAGACTGCAGAATGTAATAGTCATGGTAATCCTGAAAAAAACAAAAAAAAACTGCAAGTAAAGAAGAAGCCCTCGAGCGAGGTGAAGGAATTTAGACCGGCACATTCTCAAGGTGCCACTGAAATGCTTTTGAAGTGCAAGAGAGTGCAAGTAATCTTTAGAGGGCATGAAACACACCCTTATTAGGAGGAGAGATGGAGAGAAGGAAACGTCCAGTGTAAACATAAGCCAAAATACTTCCAGTTGCTCTGCTGGGATTTTCCATGGCGTCATTTACGGCACCACAAGTGGCACCACAGAAAACAAAAAAGGAGCGACGAAGTGGGAAGAGGTGTTACGGTCACCTAAGAGCCTGATAACCGCTGTCTCTACCTCCGTCTAAACATCTACTTCTGCTCTGATGTACCTCTGTAGCAGGGGGCGTGTTACCTTGCAAGTGCTTAACGACGGTGAGCCATGCTGATTGGTTGGCTTGGCCTATATAGTTGGCCACTTTACATATATACTCCCCACTATCTTCTTCTGTCACGTTGTTCAGCATCAAGACCTGTGTGTTCGAGCTGTTGACCCCAGAGTGCTGCGGAGGTCAAACATATGTCAGAGGTCAAGCACAAAGTCAAACATTAATGTCACTGTGATCCCAGCTGTCACTGAAGGACAACACCTGCCATTATAGCTCTTATGAAATGGATTATGACAGCCTGCCAAGAACGTGGCTCATATTTTCCCCAAAAGCTGTTAGTCCTGCTCCATTTGCTGAGGTGCTCTGTCCATAGAGGTGAAGTATTATGGTGAAAGTTACTTTGAAAAAGACTTGGACAAACCTTTTTGGACGCACACTTTTAACAGCAGCAGAAAAGGTAAAGAATGTTAGACAAAACTGACTTCAGATATTTAAACACAGGGACAAATAAATGTGTTTATATACACTTACCATGTACGTTTATGGAGAATTTGGTTTGTGTTTATTCCATACACACTGTCAGCTTCTAACAACACTTTTTGTTAATTGTTGCTATTGTTAACTAAAACCGTTAAAAACCATTACAGATCATTAAAAACAAATATTAGATTGAAATAAATTAAAGCTAAATATAAATATAAAAACTAATACGAATGAAAAAGCACAACTTACTAAAACTAAAATGAAAACTGAAAATATGAAAAGAATTGTTTATATACTATATACCAGTTTAACACTTTTCCTGCCATTGACAGGATTTTCTGGCTTTCCTTGCTTTCACTGTAATAGGGTAGGGGGCGCTATTTCACATCTTAAGATTATAGAATCTCTGGATCAAAACACAGGACAAAAAGGAGAACAAACAAGCAATAAAAGCAGTTGTAGTCTTTGAAAAAAAGCGTGTTTTTCTCAGCTTTTTGTTTAAAATGTTGCTTTTTTTAAATGAAACTTACCCACATTCAAGTGTTGATAAAGAATGCATAAAACTAGAATACAATTTTTTGTTTGTTTGTTTAAAAGCCGTGGCTCTGTTCTTTTGATATATTGCATGTTTAGATATTCATACAACAAAATATTCCAGCAGCCATGAAGGTTTGGTGAAAATTATCAAAAATGCTGCCAGTGGCTAGCAACTTAAAAAAATAAAAATAAAACGACGGCAGGAAAGAGTTAAATTATTTGACTCATGATTGAATATTGTAAGTTTTGAATTGTCACTACAGTATTAATATAGACAGTCACAATCACTTTGACCAAAACATTAGGAGTTTGACTAGCAAGAGGAAATGGTTTTTACCTTCAAGATCCGAACATACGGCAGTCCGTCAGGGCCAAATCTGCTGCCGTTCACCTCGATGTGCTTCAGCCACTGGATGTGTGGTTGAGGATCGCTAAAGACTTTACACTCAAACTCCACATCACTTCCCACCACTACTGTACGGTTAGCAGGCAACCCAGCCTGAAGGATCGGCCTGTGCGGGGAACGCTCTGATCACACAAACACATTATACATGTCAGTGCGGTTGAAATAAGCCTGATTAACATTTCTTTTTATTCATTTCCCCTCTTAAAGAAATCAAAATGTGAATCTGTATTATGGCAAATGGGATATTCAACAGATGTTCCAGGGCTTGACAATAAGGACTGCCTGATGGCCTGGGGACAGTGTAAACATTGCAGGGTTGGGTACTGAACTCTGTACTTTTAAGGGAACCGACCGAATTACGTCGGTACTACAGAGTGCCGATTCACATTAAATCAATCGGTACCAAATTTGTGCTGACCCGCAGTTTATTTACCTCACACACACAAACACACACTGAATTGTGTGTGACGGTTGCATGTTTCCATCTCATACGAGGACATGAACGCATCTGCCGCTCTGACAGTCACTTCATCAGCATTTTACCGTTGCATTTGAGACAAACTACCGTCATGTCATAAACACACAGAAACTCAAAAGGTATTCATGGCAACCCGTCAAAATAAAAGTTCGGTTTGACTTGAGAAATATATTAGTTGTACAGTATTGTTTAGATACGTATCAGTGCAATAATAATACTAACACTAATGTAATAATAATAAATATAAATAAGTAATATATACATTTTTCTTTCCATGTTTTAATTTGAACAGTATAAAGCTTAGTTTTGCAGCTTTGTTTGACAAAGTTGAATTAAATTAAAAGATAAATTAATGTCTTCATTTGATTATCAGAAAACACACAACACAGAATTTGTGGGAAATCTTTTCATAGAAATTGAATTTAAAAAAATGATAATAATATGGATGTTTTTATTAATTAAATTAAGTAGCTAGTAGCCTACTATTTATTGGTAAATAATACAGTGAACAAACTTGGCAGACCAAGGCAGCTCTAGCATAATGTCAATAACACTTCTATAAAAGACTTAGTTTCTGCACAGTTATTGATCCCTAAAGTATCGAAAAAAGGTACCGTTGGGTACCAGTACCGAATTTCAGGTACTGCTTAAAATGTGAATGGTACCCAACCCTATGCATCACAAAAGTTTAGCATTTGCACGTGTGTTTTTAAGCCTTTCAAATTTAAATAATCAAGCACAAGACGTGAAAGTGAACTCAATTTAATAGTGTGAGAAGTTTTGTGCGCACACATCCAAAGCACGCGCCCAGACAGCCGCTTCAGCGTACGAATGCTGAATTAAGTTCTCTTTCGCATCTTCTTGCGATTGAACGGACAAATTCATAAATTTACAATGCCAGTCTCTGCAAGAATCCTAGTAAACATAGTCTTTTATATCTTAAATGAACGTAATCTCTTAAAGTAACAGCAGCCTAATAAACCTAATAAAAAATTATTTTTTAATAAAATTTACAAAAGATTGATGATTTGTTCTTATTATTGTCTTTATCAATATTTGAAATGTATATGAGTTAGACTAGTAGTTTTTTTTTTTTTTTGGTGTCACAACCTTATTTATTAAGGTTATGGGTCAAAAACAAAGAAAATAATAACTAGACCCATTTCATTTAATACTTTTTTGTAGTGGGGCCAGTGAAAATTTTGGCGGGGTAAGTAAGAATCTAAATGACTGGGCCAGTAGAAAAAAAAAACCTTAACGTTGAGCCTTGTGTTCATTAGATGGTAATATCACAGAGCCTACAGGGAGTAGCCAATTTAACATGCAGACTAGAAACTCATTATAATTGCTGTAATTTGGTGGAAATGAGTGGAAATGTTATTTTAAGCCACAGGCCTTTTGAACAAAAGGCGGCAAGTCTATAAATCTACAGACAATCGTGAAAAAAAAGAGAAAGAAAAATGTACGTGTCCATTTTATTTAGATCAAAATCACGCACGTGAAAATCACATCGCAATTACATCCTCTGAACTTATAAGTAGGAACTTCCCAAGTGGACTTGATACCATAAATGTGTGAGTGCCGCACGTGTGTGAGACAAATTCAAATGGTGTCTTCTCATGAATGTGTATGTAGGGTGCAAATGATGTCACAGTGGGTGCAGCACTGATTTATTTGCTACTTAATGAAGACATCAATCAACTCCACGTCAGCCAATCAGTGTTCGAATCACTTTATTCCAAAAACACTGATCTCATCTTGAGCCACTAACCGCATCTCTAACTCATCCACTGCATCATGTAAACACTTTATATTTGCAATGGATCATTTAACACGCACCATCAACAGAGTACACATGGCTGTCCTTGTCAAGCACATACACACAGACACTCACATGGAAAATGTAAAGCCACCCGTTACTTCGGTTCATTTCAGGGAAGTAATGGTAACCATTAGTGGTGCTGCGCCAAAGCATTAGCTGCATAGTGAACAACACCCATTTGCATCTGACTGACTCAAGTAAACATTGCAGTGGTTCTGCGACCCTCCCTTGGGGATCATTTGCCTGTGCTAGCTAAAAACATGAATCGATTTAATCAAAAGGGTTAGCAATAAATCATTGCAACTGAGCTGGTGGGGAATGGGAAGACCAACACAAATGTACCCACAACCAAAGAATAACAAAAAAGTTGTACTTGGGTGAAGATGACATTTACTATACAACTAACTTTTAAATGTAGAGGAAAGAAATATGACTGACCAACTACGTCCAGCTGGTAGGTGTGATTGATGCTGCCGTATTGGTTAACCACTAGGCAGGTGTAGTTGCCTTTGTCTGACGGTACCACCGACTCCATTATGATGGTCCACATGTGCTCTCGAACCTGTGGAGTAAAATAAAATATGTAAGAAGTGAGCAGATTCTGTGTGCGGTTAAATTTACCACATAATGTATGAGCCAGAGACGTGCGGTCCATATAAGCTGTGAATGCTCTGCATACCCAAGCCATTTGTGGACTCACCAATTAACATTAAAGTCACAATCTGTAATTTTTCACTGCTAGCGTTTGCTTGTATATATATATATATTTTAAAAAAATCCGTAGCTCGATGACGCCTTGATTTCACTGAGCTTTTATTATGCCAAGCGCTTCCACTTCTTCCACTCTTGCGAATGTGGGGTAATGCAATGCTGCTTTAATATCATACCAGATACATTTGAGTGTGTTGAAAGTTATGTTATAATGCTACTATAATGCGAGCTAGATCATTAGGCATGGTAAAACATGGTACTTGCGGTAAATCAAGAAAACCAGATTTAAACAATAAGACTAACTGTGTTGAGATATATAACAATTTGTTTTCTGTCCATGACTGCATCCAAACAGTTGCTCACCTGTCACAGATATTTTAATCCAAAAATCTTACATATTGTGCCTTTAACACTATAAATTACTATAAATGCCCTTGTTTGAGGTGTACCATAACTCTTGCATGATAAAATGTTGGTACATAACTGTCTGTCATTTATTTATCTGCCAAACAACAGTAATTTTATTCAAATCTGCCAGTTACAGAGGAGTTCGGGTAAGCGGATTCACAGCAGCTTTGGCACCTACCCTCTGTTGTTCTGTATCGTCATCACTGTCCCGCGTTCTCATTACATAATTACATATGAGGGATTTAATGCACAAGGTAAGCTGTCTGCGAATCGCTTGCCCAAGATTAAAAAAAGAAAAAGTGCTGTTACTGCCAGATCTCGATCAACAAAAATCACATTGTATTTGATACAAAACTAACGGGGAAAAAGGTCATAACTGAAACTATTTTCATTGCATTTCATTTTCTTCATAGGGACATTTTTTTTTTTATGAAAACTTGGTGCTGTTTAAAGGTGAAGCATGTAGGTTCTGCGACATTAGTTCTACCTAGCGGAATTACAGAAATAGCCCTTTCGTGCGTCACACCTGACTCAAGTTAAACACAGCTCAACAGCTTTTACGACTGCTTGTGAAGGCATCAACAGGTAAATGTAGGCTACTTTCAATAAACATTAGGAAAACTTTAGCTGTGTTGCTATGTGTCATGAGTGTAAGCAACTGAGCAGCTAACACTGTCTAGAGCAAACGCGAGCGTCTCGCTTATTATAAACCCATCCAACGTACCTGCACCAGGTGCATTTTTGACATAACGCGCCATCCTGTACACCCAGTTAAAAAAAGTCACCGCTCACCTCTGGTATGAACAATTTAGAAAAATGGCATGTATGGAAGTACAAAAGTGAATCTAAGTCAATTAAAGACTTCTATAGACAAAATCTTGCTGCCCAAAATATAAAAAGCAGAAAGCTGCTAAATGCATTAGAGGCCTGATTGTCTTTTAAGATCATTTCAATGAAAGGCTGAGGAAGTTTCACAGAGTGAGTTGGCAGCAAATCCCCGTCAGGTCAGTTTAACATCAGTCAGGCACAAGAACAGAGCCGTGGAGAACAGCTTGTTCCATGGTGGAGAGTGGGAAACAGGCCACTCCATGTCCACTAACACGGAGCTCGTCTCAAGCCAAGAGATCTATAAACTGCCAGCAAACATCAAAATTCAGTCTATTAAAAAACATGCATCTACTAAGCAACATGGACCTCTACAGTTCAGCAGTGCTTTTAATAGAAGTAATGGTAGCACTTTTTTTAAGGTGCCATTGTTACAGTGTAATTATATATTTAAGTACTGAGCAATATTAATTAACAATACGTACTTACTATTAGGGATGGGCATTTCAAGCAAAAATAATATTCGATGATCGCTGGGAATTATCCAATTATTATTTGAAAATCGCAACTCCTCCCCCGAATGCACGCATGTATAGGCTACACATATAAACAGAGAGATAGAGAGGGAGAGAGACCATTCACACTCTCAGTCTGTATGATGATTAAACTGTTTAATTCATTAGGGAATAGGATAGATTAACTCATGCCATATAATTATTGTAACATGCTGAAACATATGACTGTTATTTGACATCACCCCAAGTTACTGTAACCGTTATATGCCACGCAAGTCTACACAGTGTGTGTGTGAGCAACACTCGGGTGCGCACTTGTTCAGGAAGTAACCAGCGCATGCATTTTACCCGATTACAATGTCATTAGATCAATAACGTAAGGGATGATAGTGTTGAGGATTTACCTTAGATACGAGCGAGAGAGAGCCTGCAGTGTATATGTAAGGTATTTGTCTTACCTTACACCTCTCCGCAAAATTAATATAAATCCGATCTTCAATTCCCACACTATATGCACATTTAACGGAGTTCACGTCAACGATCAACGATCAGCGATCAGCTCAAGATCAAACACCACAATAGAACTGATTTGTTTGAGTGATCGGATTTAAATCCGCCTCGAAAGAATTTAGAAAGGCATTTACTCCTGGTCTTTTCACAATCGGATAGATATCTGATCAGAGAAAGCGAATAAAGTGAGCAGGTGTAAAGGCCGTAACTCTTGCAGCTGCGCTGAAGGAACGCTCGCTGCTGCTGGTGCGGACTCTGAACACAGTGCGAGCCGGTCTTGACAGTCGTGTAGTCTCGTGTTGTTTCCACCAGCGCAGCACATTTCATAGTTTCTTTTAATTAATCAATGTCTAAAATATAAAAAGGAGAAGCCTACAATGAACGCGTCACCACCACACTAGCAACGAAAACATGGGGATTTTTTTAGACAATAATCGCACAACCTATTTGATATTCTATAATTAAATCAACTAACCGAATATCCGAAAATCGTGACTCATCCCTACTTTAGGGTTAGGGTAGGAGTAGGGTTTGGTTGAGGGTTAGTTACTAATGTAATTATGCATAATTTACTGTTATTACTATGGTAAGAACATTATACATACTTGTAGACAAGAACAATGTAAAAAAGTTTTTCTATATATTTTGTGTATATTATATTGTATAAGCACATGGCAGATATTGACAACACTTGTTAATTGTGAATTCTTATGTATTATAATTTTTCTGTTTGACAAAGTTATCAAAAGTGCACAAGTCTAATGTTATGGTACTAAATATTGATATTTTGTCCTCTCCTCTCTCCTTTCTCTCCCATAGAAATATGAATATCATTACAGGTTTGGAATGACATAAAGGTGAGTAAATGACAAAAGGATTTTCATTTTAGGGTGAACTAAACCTATTAAGATCCAGCAGACAGAGCATGCATCTAGGTAAACCCAGCCCGATCTGCCAGCGATTTGATTTCGCCCTGCAGCTCAGTCTGGAAACCTGTACATTAATTTATCCTGCTTCTGTTACACTTTTGTGGGAACCAATCACAGACTGGCTTATCCACCTGGCGCGCTATTGGCGGGTTTAACACGATGACGGATAGAGAAGCGATGGGTCGTTGCCCGTTGATCACACCTCTTGTGGTCTGATTGGTTGAAGGACTCTCCAATTGTGTACAGAGTCATTTAAATTATGCTCGTGTCTATGCCTCTTGTGCAGTAGAAAATACAGAGCAGACTCCCCAGACCAATGTTCAATCTTAAATTGAGCTTGGTCTGGTGATAGCCAGACAATGCATTCTCTGCAGTAACAGCTCAGCTTAATGAAATGCGCTTTAAGTTGGGCAAAATGAATAAGAGGTTATGGCTTCTCAGCCTACAGGGCCCCAGATGTGAGCTGCTACACTCAAAGTCTGCCTGACTTCCTTTTCACAAACACTTAATGTAAATGAACAATTGTGCCAGACTCTTGTTAAACAAAAGAAACCACGAGACTGGGAAGAGTGCAGGGGGGAGGTTACTACGAAAAACTGCAGCAGGGCCCCTCAGCGGAAGCCCTTCACACTCCTGGAGCTCAAAGACATGTTTGGATGCATTTATGCACGCATTACTATCGCTATATGGTACCATGTCTGTGTCCACACACACAAAAACATAAATACAGCATATTGCTTAGCATACTCAAATGTGTGTATAAAACCATGTCAATGCACATTACTGTGTGTGCGTGCATGTGCGTATGCATTGCAGCGGCCTCAAACACACTCCAGATGGTAAAGTGTGTATGCGGTGAGGAGAGGAAGAGGAATAATGTCTCCCAGCTGGAAAACACCTTGATGAGAGAAACAGACGCTACAGGTCCAACAATGACCCAAGCAGAGAACTGAGGAGAATATCACTATAATATCATGTAGAAGGGAGAAGAATGGACAAAAGGAATAAAAAAAAAGGAAAAAGAAAAATATAATTTTGATGTGTGGTAGTTTTTAAAGAAATTAATAACCTGTCATTATTTACTCATCCTCATTTTAATTTTCTAAACACGTATTCTGTTATTTTGAGAAAAATAACTATTTGAAAAATCTTTACACAGTTTATTTTATAGCAAAATTATCTGCCGAAACAACTAATTTTCATCTTCGGCACTGAAACGGTTTTGGAGGGTTGACATCAGTGATCGAAACAGACGTTTAATTGCACGTTTTGACTGTGTTCAGCATCTATTTCGTGCACACAACAGTTACACGTGTCAGTTGTGTGGACACTAGCTCTGGATCGACAACGTTTAATTTATCGATTTTAATCCGCAATGATATGGTTTCTTAAATCTAAAATCTTTTTTTTGGTTTTGCCGTTTTGTGTCATTGAACAAAATGTCACTAAACATTTGTAGTGCGGCTATCATCCAATAAATGCATAAATCTTTGTGCTTCGTTACTTTTAATATGAAGCACTTGAAAATTCGGTCAATTTTATTACTAAATTCAAACAATGAATGTCGTTTTGCCGCTTTAATATGGCGTGACAGATCGCTGAAGCATCTCCGTTTAAAGCAGCAGCACGGATCAATCATCTCATCTCCTCTTTACTACTAGTTACAGCATGAAATAAACATGCGTAAACATGCGTGAACACCAGAAGGTATGTTGAAAGATCCATTATAACTTACAGAAAAGAATCCAGTCTCATGTAATCACTCAATCAGTGTTTCAACCCGGGGAAAGACGTCAATAAAACAGCTTGTAGGCTATACAATAGGACTCCACAGTTATTTTGGTAATCAATTGATTATTTTGATGATTAAGTAATCAGATATTTTTTGTGGTATTAAAAATAGACCTAAATCAAACATTAGCCTTTAAAATGACTTAAAATACATATATAATAACAATGAGGATTCTTTTTTGGTTAAAATAAATGATCAAAAGCAATCATATGGTTTTCTAGAACAACACTTTTAAAATGCATAATATACATAATATAAACAATCAATTGATGTACTGGTGATTGTTGTTGTCCCTTTACAGCAGATCAGCTAATTGTTTAATACTGGCCAAATGACATTTAATTCAAATGTTAACATATTACTCAGAGATGAAGTTTGAGGTGCTCCACGCATGTAAATGATAACATTTACCTATTCAATCAAATGTCCATAAACTCAATTAGCTAGAAAAAAAAAAAAAAAACACTTGCATTTTTCTGAATATATGCACTGTATTACATACCTAGTCATTATATTTTTACTTAACCTGTTAGTTATGTCCTCATTATTTAATGTATGTTTGAATAAATCTGTCCTGAAAACTATAGGGTTAGGATTAGGGTTTGGTTGAGGGTTAGTTGCATGTAATTATGCATAATAGTTATTATTATAGTAACTAATTGTAACTAATTGTAACATATGTAACTGTGACACTGTAAAATAAAGTGTTACCAAACTGCCTTATGTACAATTTAAATGTTTATACACCTCAGTTTTAGCTATTTGAGTGTTGATTATTAAATAAGTTTGATTCAATTGATTTTTAATGTATTTATTTTCAGTTTCGGTTTTCTTGCCAAGTGGATCCTTAATTCTCGGTTTCGACCCAGAATTTTAATTTCAGTGCACCCCTTATATTCAGAGTAGACTGACAAACAGGAGCTTGATCAAAGTTTATACATGAATAAAAGCCTAAATTAAATCTGAGGTGAGGTAGTAAATGATGACTCACCTCACCTCACTTTTGCTTAAACTATCCCTTTAAGATGTATGGACTACTTTGGATTTTATCAGAAGTGATCACTATAAATTGTCTTTAAATGGATAAGAGTAGATGAGAAAATTAAGAAAAACTGAGCTGTGGCCCAAATTGTTACTTTGGGTTTGTTGATATTCCTGATCAACTTGGTGAAATGAGTACAAGGACAGAGTTGGTTTATCCTGGAGTTTATTAAAATCTGTCGGAGCACAACGACTTGTGTAAAATAAGGACAGCCAAGCAATAGTAGGCCGTCTCTGCCAGAAACCCACGGCTCCAGTGTCTGCCTTCCAGGCATGGTTATTCAACCTCTGTCATGCAACAGTGAGGTGTCTGGAAGACAGATCTGTCGAGGAGGAGGTGCCCTTTTAACCTCCAAATCAGAGTAGCTGGCTAGCAAAAGTTTGGAAACCAATTTTGATCATACGAGTTTATCAGTGGACCAATTTCACACCAGCTATACCGGAGTATGTTCAGGCAAAGATATTTTAATAGCATCTCTGATTTGATCTGCAGACAGAATTGGGGTGTTATGTAGTTGCCCTCACCTTGAAGCCTCCTATTCGCTGGTCCCTCTTAAACTCTTTGCCGTTCTTGAGCCACTTGAGTGTTGGTGTAGGGTTACCGTTGGCCTGGCAACGGAACTTGACAGTTTTGCTGGCGGGAACTGCGTGGAGCTTCTTCTCCATCTTATCAGGTTGAGCCCAAACAGGAGCCATTGCTGAGGAACAGATAGAAAGTACAGAAAATAAGATCACAAATACAACGTGAGCAATATCAGGAGAATGACCATATTAGAACAGCAATCCAAAGCAACATTAAGAGTGTGTTCCAGGAGAGTTATTGTACTAAGGTGACTGAAGATCAAAGTGTGCAAGATTTGGGTGTTTGTTGATGGTTTCGCTCCTTTTGACTGGCTTGATAGTGCCCTTGGGACTCAAAGACTAATCCATCAAAAGACATGGAGGCTTTCAGACTAATAACTTAAAGCTTGGTACATTCCACAAGACGGCTGTGGTTTATAAAACAAAAATGTGCACCATTTCCTGTTATAATTCCTTCTCTGAAGGACAATCCTAACAGTTTTGTTCCGTATTGACATTTGCATATATGAGTCAGTTTCGAGCACAGAGAGAGCAGGAGTGACTCACGGAGCAGCTTCTGGTCATTCGATAGCTTGTTCTCCTCTGAGGAAGACTCATCTTCATCATCTTCTGAGGAAATCAGATCTGACCAAGAACAGAAAATCAGGTTATGTTTTTGTTAACAATACAAATGTCAACCGATCATCAATTTTGTATTCAATTGGTTTCTCACCAGTAACGTTGACATTGAAGTAATCTGTATGGTTGCTGTTGGGTCCCTGAGCAAAGCAAGCATACAGACCAGAGTCGGTCGGCTCTACGGATTCAATCTCCATCTGGTCGTCGCGCAGACGGGTGTGCTCTCCGTCAACCAGTGGAACATGGTCCTTAGTCCAGGTCACTTCCTGTGTCTCCTCTTTACCTTTACAGCTCAGCTCCAGTTTATCCCCCGGATACAGAGTGAACGGCGTGTGCTCAAACAGGGATACCACTAAGAACAGGATGAAAAAAAATGTCATGTTAAGTTATAATATCATTTGAATTCCTGAAAAGAATGTTCTTAAATATCCTCATCATAAAGAATTCTAAAGTTCCTATCCAAAAATTAGGATAACCTCCATCCATGTCTTTATGGACAGACGCTTTGTGCACTGGGGCAGTCATGTTGGAGCAGGAAGGGGCCATCCCCAAACTGTTTCCACAAAGTTGGGAGCATGAAATTGTCCAAAATGTCTTGGTATGCTGAAGCATTAAGAGTTCCTTTCACTGGAACTAAGGGGCCAAGCCCAACCCCTGAAAAACAACCCCACACCGTAAGCCCCCCTCCACCAAACTTTACACTTGTCACAATGCAGTCAGGCAAGTACCGTTCTCCTGGCAACCGCCAAACCCAGACTCATTCATTGGATTGACAGACAGAGAAGCGTGATTGGTCACTAAGGGTGCTCCGATCAAGATTTTTGGAGCCGATCACCGATCGTCGATCACAGGAAGCAGTATCTGCCGATACGATCACCAATAATGATCTATTTGAAGCCTTCTTTTTATTATGTAGAATTATTTATAGGGAATTTTACAGACATTCATTCAGGGCCTGAATTTTATTTCTGAAAATGGGGGAATCCCCCCCAATAGGTGACATTTGTCATATAAATAATTATCTCACCTAAATCTTTGATCATGCAGTGCATTTTTGTTTTTAAAGACAATTTTTCAGGTAGGTCTAACATTAGTATTGCAGTAAGAAATACTAAAAGAAATTTAATAAGGAATCAAATGTAAATTAATATTGGTCTTCCCTGAATAAATTAGATTAATCCTTACACTTAAGGTTGCAAAAGTTAGTCCTTCAAGAGCAGTGAGTGTCATTAAGGTTAATCAAACAACACAAGACAGAGGAACTCAGAGACAGCAGCAGTTTATTCAACTGCTGTCACTTTAAGAGCGAGTCCACGGATACGGTTACATGCAGTTACACAAATGTTAACGTTCACTCTCGACTCACGGCGGGGGTTACGTGCATACTCGTCAAGATGGTAATTTAGTACATACATTTTTTTTTACCATTTCAGCATAATTTGTACTCGCAAGCTTTTTGTGAGATGGCCTGTGTGTGTGTGTGTGTGTGTGTGTGTGTGTGTGTGTGTGTGTGTGTGTGTGTGTGTGTGTGTGTGTGTGTGTGTGTGTGTGTGTGTGTGTGTGTGTGTGTGTGTGTGTGTGTGTGTGTGTGTGTGTGTGTGTGTGTGTGTGTGTGTGTGTGTGTGTGTGTGTGTTCACGGTCTCTTGGAGAGCGTGCGAGTGCTGAGCGGTTTGAAAACTGCCAAGACATAAAAATAAATGCAAATGATAAACTTTAGTGACGATGCGACACTGCCTCGATTGGGCAAGTGGCAAATCCTGTGTGAACTCTGCAGCTGGATATTTGAGTGCAGATGCGATGTAAAGCGCATTTGAGAGGGAAAGAGAGAGCGTGCGCATGCGGTGATTCACTCGCACCGTTTGTGTACTTGCGTCTCACATAAAGTTTTCAAATGACTTCAGAAGTTATTTAATACAGAAATATGAATTGTACCTCACCTTCAGCACTATAATTATTTTACCCGTGCCGGAAAGAGAATGAGACGGTGCCGCTGCATGTCACGCCCTAGCTCTCACGGCAGGCGCGCGTCTTTATGTGTCGTCAGCATGAGATCGGTTTATGAGATCGGCCTTTTTAGAGACCGCCGATCAATCATCCTAAAGCGATTATCGGCCGATAGAGATCGGTTGCCAATCAATCGGAGCACCCCTATTGGTCACTCCAGAGAACACGTCTCCACTGCTCTAGAATCCAGTGGCGGCATGCTTTACACCACTGCATCCCACGCTTTGCATTGCCATGGAAACCCATTCCATGAAGCTCTCTACGCACAGTTCTGAATCTGAAGGCCACACAGTTTATTTATAAATAGAGTTTTTCATTCTGCATTTTTCTTCTAGTGAAAATTCTTCTAAAAAGGCACACTATTTCTGACTGCAGAAATCTTCCTAACAGGTTTCCTACATATTTTCCATTTCAAGATTCCATACTTTGAGACTCAAATTTCCAGAGCATATTTAACATAAATGGTTCATTTAGCAGTGTTTTCAGCATTATTTGGGGTATATAATATAGTAACCTCTAAATATTTTTTTTTATATTTCTTTTTTCATTGTTTTTTTTTTCAAAGTGATAACATGCGCTTAAATAAGGAACCTTTAAGACCTGTGTATATTCCCCTCAGACACATTGGTTTGATACTGTAAATGTGGTTTGATGTTGCATCATCACCCAACGGTTTACACTAGGATGTTTTTGTTATAAAATTCATAACTTTTGTTAACGGTTATGCCTGCCGACCACACACTACTCCAGTTTTTGACTTTTGGAAACGGTGCAGACCCCGTTTTAGTTTGAAAACTCTGGGTTTGTGTTTCAGGACCAAATGGAGACTTTTGAAAGTGAAGGCGTGGCTTCCCACATCCACTCCCTGATTGGGTCCTCTGGACCATTGCGTTTCCTTCTCTGATTCGTCAAGCCCCCATCATATGACCATTACGCTACCGGGACATGACAATAACAGACCAGAGCCGTCTCGCTCATTGGCTCTGTAACAGACCAGCCTCGAAAACAGTAACATGGAGACGGAACTGCAAGTTTGCTGACTTTGTTGTCTTTTTTAGCAGTCATTGTGCATTTAAACTCTGCATCTTATAATACTGCAGCTGCCTACATGCACAGGAGACAAACTATTATTAGAGCAATCAGCAACTGTTTACACTTGTACGCGCATGTCCAGTGTGCATGAACCGTCATGTGACACGCGTTTTGTAGTTTGGAAGGAGATAGTTTCTGAAATGCAGTGGAAACGCCAGTATGGACTAAAACGAAAACACACTAGTGTAAACAGAACCTGGTTGAGATGGGTGTTTGCTCTGTTGTCTGTTGCTGGTTTGAGTGGCACACGCACATTCATTCAAACAAGACAAACAGTTTCGCATAATGAAACAGTGTACCCTGAATTCATTCAGTTGTTTGACAATTACTAAACTTTTGTATGATATGTTTATTTTTTAGAAATTCTTGATTTTATATTTTAGAAAACTGAACAGGGGCAATAGTCTGGAAACACAAATAATT
Source organism: Paracanthobrama guichenoti (assembly GCA_018749465.1). Taxonomy (NCBI): domain Eukaryota; kingdom Metazoa; phylum Chordata; class Actinopteri; order Cypriniformes; family Gobionidae; genus Paracanthobrama; species Paracanthobrama guichenoti. Next base: position 37,846,177 of record CM031950.1, on the reverse strand, counting down.
TTCCGTACTTATCCAGACCTGCAAATCAAATTCCATACTTTTCCAAACAGCGTAGGAACCCTGCTCTTATTCAATTTTAACGAACGTCTCAGACTTTATCTAAAGAAACTTTGTTCTTTTTGTGATTCTAGAACTGGCATTCTATAGATGAGCAAAAACACCTATCAAAGATACCAGCTCAGTCACTGCTAAATCAAATCGGAGTTTGAATTAGTCAAGGGCCAATTGTCAGGCCAATTCTGAGATGGAGCTTAATTTGATTATGGGATGCAAGGTTGGGGGCATTGCCTCGGACACCGCCACCTGAGCCACCCGTTGCTCCTGGCGACCAGCAGATCCAGGGAGGGGGGGAGAGACTAAATATAATTACGCCGATTCACTGTCCATCAACATGTCATTCATTCATCTGCACCTTTGCAGTTCACTCTTATGGGGGCAGTGCACTGGGGATTATCCCTGTTGGGAGTTCTCTTTAAAGGAATAGGCTGATGTTGTCAAAAAGCACATACTGACACCATATGCTAATTGTGACTCTACTAACGATAAGCTGAGGTGAGATTTTCACATTTACAAAACAAATGGTGACTGCTTCGTATTCAAATGGCAATTGGATTAAATTCCGTTGAATAATAATGCATTTGACTTACCCTGAGGGATTTGAATGACACCAATTGGTTTCCTGTAAAAGATGCACCAGGACTTGATGATTGTTCAAAAAAGGTCAGATTTCCATGAAATCCTGCCCCCTTGCTGAAGACGACATTCACACTATTGTTTTGAAATGTGAGTCAATCTAAAGAAACAATGCGTGGCCTACATCCCATTGAGCCGCTTGGGTCCCACAAACAAAATGTAATTGCAAAGTATAAGTCAGAAAATTACAAAAGAATTTCTTCTGAAATGTCTGCCAACGGTTCACGTTTGTGAAAAAGCATTCGGCGCACATTTCAGAAAGGAAACCACTTTGGTGAAACACATGCTTTTTTCCTGACACGTTTGTTTTTAATAGTAAGCAGAGCGCAAACGCAACCCAGGTTTCCTCTTGACTAGTTCTGCTGTAACTCCGCCCATCACTACCATTAACTCTGCTAATAAAGGAGCACGCATAAGAGGCCTGTAGCAGCAGGTTTTTGGGCTGGTATCCATGGTGACCTCAGTAGGGTCTAGTTAAGGTATTTCCTGCTTCGCATGTGTCTAACAGGCTCTTAATCCTGACAGGAACAGGGGCCAACTTTCCCCACCAAAACACTGCAGAAAAGAATGAAGGAAGAGACAAGAAGATGAGCTTAGTCTTATTTAGACACGAAAACAAGCTTTAAAAGAGGGCGAGTTACCATCCGTTAAATAAGTAAATACTTTTCAAGGTTGGATTGCTTTTAAAAGCCAATTATATATCTTGAATAGCAAAAACATAGGAGTTGCTACACCCACATTGCTCAGAAAAAAAACTTGAATTGGCCTTTTGTGACAACATTCCCCAATAGCAGGCTCAATATGGGGTAAGTTGTCAATGAAACCCTGCTTTTCATGAAACAGTAAATGTAGAAGGTAACATACAAAACTCTCAAGCCATTGTTTTAGCCAATAAATACAATAATTAATGCATTTTTATTGGTAGCACTTTATTTTGCAGTCCTGTTCCCCATGTACTTATTATAATAACTGCAATAACTAGGTACTAACCCTGATCCTAAACCAAAACTACCCAGTACTTTCTTAGGTAAGTACACTGTGAGTACACACAAGTGCACGCACTATAAAATAAAGTGCAACCATTTTATTTTTTAACTTGTTCCCAACCTGCTATTTATGAAAAATAGAGAACAGCTTCAACCTTTATGTTTTCAACCAATATGAGAACATTCAAAGACACTAGCTTCTACCCTAAATAACCTGACCTCAGTGTCAGTGAGCCAGAAATATTTGACATCATAATTGATGAATTCATATTAGATACACAACTGATCTTAAGCTCATAACAAGGAGTTTGTAATTTCCTCTTGGCATTTTGAATTGAGCAGAACAGATGCCAAAAACACTTTGCACCAGTCACCAGAGAAACTGTTTACTATGAGGAATCAAGTGAGAGTATTCTGCAATAATCACACGGGGAGAAAATGATACAGCTGCATTATGATTTATAGTCATTAATCGACATGCTTCCTTCCAGGATATTAAATAGTGGCATGTTACCAAGCCATCAGTCACTTCAAAAGCACAAAACACCATGCAATACAAGCTGAAGACATGCACCGGTGTGCGATCTATAGAGTCCAGATGTTGTCTGGCACAACTACTGCACTGGAAATCAGAGCATTACATTGGAGGAAAAAAAAAAAAAAAAAACTCATGATGAGGAAACATATTTGGTGTACAGGTTGTTTAAAAAAATAGAACACAAATTGAACACCAAAAGTTAACTCTTTTTTTGTAAATGCAGCAATTAAAGTAGAACCACTTTCTCTTCAACCTTTGGCTAGTGTTACATTATATGATCACACTCTTATTAATGCAAATGCTTTTAAACCATTTGCGCGCAATAAGACACAAAAGAGAATGCAGTGCAGTACTGGCGCACGTCTGTGAAACTCCTGTCTGTGACACACACACACACACACACACACACACACACACACACACACACACACACACACACGTGAGCACAGTTTAACTGGACAAAAACAAAATTATGCAAAAATGCTGTTTTTTCAAGCATCCTTAAATGAACATAAAGAGTTGTGAGAAAATGGGATGCGTGTGAGATCTCTGTCATGTGTGTCAGCTCTTAAAGTGACAGCAGCCTAATAAACCTGCTGCTGTCTGTCATTAACGATAATCAAAGAGCAAAAGACAGAGGAAATCACTCACTGCTCTTGACTGAATAACTTTTGTAGCTTTAGTAAGAATTCATCTGTATTTAATATATAATTTATGCAGTAAAGACTGAAGTGTTAGATAACTTCAATGCATCTGTATATTCAATTTCTGTATATTTCCTACCTGTTAGATCAACCTGACAGTCTTAAAGCACTGTTTACAGGGTTACACGTGTCAAAAACAACGAAAACAAGCTTTTTGTGCACTTTAAGAGGGCAAGTAAAAATCTGAACCGCTCTGCCTGAGCACTGATATACTGAAGGGCAGGTAAATGTGACATTTATTATAATGGGTTTATGTGAAGATTATTTTAAGTTCACTTAAATTAAAAGTTGTTTTATTGCTTAAAGCATAATAAATGTTAGAGATGAGAAAAACTTTATTGGTATCGGTAATGCCTTCTTTCTTAAAAAGATGCCATTAAACAAATATTTAAAATATAGGCTAATGTCTGTTGTTTCTACATTCATTTTGAGATTAATTGTGAAATTACTACTATATATACACATACATACACACACATACATACATATACATACACACATATATATATATAATAAACTTTAATGTTAGGTGCGATTAATCATGATTAATTACAGAAATGTGTGATTAATCAGTTTTTTTTTTTATCTGTTGAAAGCACTAGTAAAATACACACACACGGTAAAATGTTCAAAAAAAAATTGTGAAGAAAAATCGCACCCTTTTTGTATGATTAATCACGATTTATACAGCCGAGAAATGTAGTTTGCGTATCATCTGGCCATACAACGGTGTGCCATTCAGTCTGTATACATGAGGGCTCACACTCTTCAGAAACAATCAAAGAATATGACAGAACTCGTGTTTTAAAGCAAAACACACACTCGCATGAATACTAGCCCTATTTGTAAGTGAGTACAACTACACACTTATAGTTTAGCAGTCGCCTTATAACAGTTTTGTTTTTATTATGATGAATTTAACAACCCTGATTCAAACTCAACTAACTTTAAGAAAAGATGCACCCTGCCATGCTGAGTCACAGTTTCAGATTCTCTGACCAGATTAGGCTGGATTTAAGTCCATATTTTTGGGAAAGCATCCCAGCTGGAATAGCCACTGCATTTTTTCTTTCCTGCTGCAAGCCATTCGGAAAAAAAAAAAGATTGACATGCCTGAAAATCAATTTAATTATGGGATTTATTATTTTTTGCCATTGGACAAAATGAGAGGTGAGCGAGTGAGACTCGTGAACGGAAGAGGGGCCTTTCAGAGAGAGACTGGATTCAAGAGAGGAAGCAATACAAGAAGAGAACGACCACAGGGATTTCCTTTCATGATGGTCAAGTGCAGAGAAGAAGAAACGATGGAAATCGAAAGACAGAGCCAGAGCAAATGCAAAAAAAAAGTCAGAAAAAGACCAACCCTTTATCTCGTTGATCTGTGGGTGATATATATATGAGGTTTAGTCTCAGTAACAGACTGGAATGTGCACCGTCACAAAGAATAACACACAAAGAAAGAGGAATGTGACTACCAAGTTCATTTTGTGACCAAATTTGATTACTCTGACTAGCAGTCCATTACTTGTGATTAACGAAGGTGTGAGCTCAGTGTGACACCAGAAGAATACACACACACACACACACACACACACACACACCTCTCCTACCATTAACCTGCCTTACGCTAGCCTGCGTCAATTAAAGCCCACATCAGGACTTGGATGCTAATGGCATTTGTTCACAATGGCCATGGTTGTACAAACATGATCACTGCTTGCCTACACGTAAATGTGCCCATGAACACGCACATGGTGCGCAGCAGGGGCAGGAATGCGAGCAGCGTGCCCTGCTGAATCACAGCCATTGTTTTCCCCAAAGTATTTATTCATCTCCTTTAAGACGGTCAGCATGTTTTACAGGGCAAGAATGAGAATGAGAGAATGACGTGGCAAGAATAAGAAAAGCATCATATATTAAACTGGACATCAACCATGAACAACAGGAATTAGATCCATGAAAACGCACATATTAACAATAAGTTTCTATATCCTTCATGTAATTGAATGGGAATATTGGGAACACTATTGAGTGACTTATGTTTCAATATAATGATTCAAAACTTGTTCATTGAAAACGTTTTTGAAGTAGGAAATCATTTTGAGATCTGTTGTAGCATCTGTGACTAGAGCGTTGCACAACCATAGCCATAGACTAGTTGCTTACCAAAACAAAGACAATGAGCTTAAGTCTTGTTTAAGTTAGTTTAGTATTTTAGTTAATTGAAATAAATCTGAAGTAAAATAAATCATAAATAT